>JAJEJO010004802.1:0-83318 GCA_020662805.1 Glaucomys volans
CCAAGTGATCTATTCTGTTAATTATGCTTTCTATTGAGTTTTTAACTTGGTTGATTGTTTCCTTCATTTCCTTGTTTCCTTCAAGGATTTCTGTTTGTGTTTTTCTCAGAACTTCTATCTCTTTATTGAAATGATTTTTTGCTTCCTGCAATTGCTCTATTAGCTGGTTTTTCATAGCCTGAATCTGCACTCTCGTCACCTCATTCTCTTCTCGGATCATTTTGATTATGTACATTCTGAACTCCATTTCTGTCATTCCTTCTACCATGCCGTCTTTGGGATCTCTTGATGTATCATCTAGGTTTGTTTGGGACACTTTCTTCCCGTGTTTTCTCATGCTGCTCATGTATATTCCCCTCTAGTAGTGCAAATCAGAGGGATTGCAATTTCCCTGTAAAGATTTAGGTCGTCCCTGCAGATTTCCAGTAACTCACCAGATGTTCGAGAGGTGCTTGATCAAGTGGTGATCCAAGATCGCTGCTGTCTCACAACCTCCAGGTTGGGAATGATCAATGCTCCTGGGCAGAGGCAACTAGGAGACGCAGCACCGTGGCCCTGGAGCCGCAGCGCCGTGTCCCCGCGAGAAGGGCTGGGCTTAGGTCTGAGGGCTCAGACAGCTGAAGATGGCGTCTCTCCGCCAGGGAAGCTGTAGAATGGCGCGGACAGGCCCAAATTCCCCGCTGGAGCCGGTAAGCAGCTCCGCTCCCAGCCAAATCTCACCTGGAGCTCTCCCTTGATTTTTGAAAGCACTGCTAAGGTGATTAAATACATAAAAGATTGTCTTTTCAACCAATGGTGCTGAGACAACGATATCCATATGTTAAAAACTTCTTAATAAAAATCAACTCTACATAAGAATTATAGACCTAAATCTGAGAGGTAAAACTATAAAGTTTCTAAAAGAAAGCATAGAATAAACTTAGGTGAGGCAGAGAATTGTTAGACATGGCATGAAAATCATGATTTATAAGATAAAAAATTGATTTCATTAAAATTAAAATTATTATGCTTCAAGTGGTATTGAGAATCTAAAAAAGAAAGCTATAGAGTGGAAGAAAATATTTGCAAATTATGTATGATAAAAGACTTGTATCTAGAGTATATAATGTACCCCATAACTAAACAAAAAGAAAACATATAACCCAAGTGAGCAAAAGAACTTGATTAGATTCTTTATCAAAAAAGATTTAATAAGAATGACTAATATACACATGAAAATATGTTCAGCATCATTAGGAACATACACAATGAGGTAGTGCTGTATATCACTAAGATGGTTGTAATCAAATTAAAAACACAATGAGATACTGCTGTATACCCAATAAGATAGTTGTAATTAAAAAGATACAAAATACATGTCAAAGATGTGGAGAAACAGGAACTCATTCATTCTTCGTAGGAATGTAAAATAACACAATCACTTTGGAAAAGAGTGTGACTGTTTCTTTGAAAGTTAAACCAATTAACCGTGTGTTTTTGTTAGAGGTCTCCAGAAAAACAGAATCAGTAGGATGTTTACATGTTTAGGAAGAAATTTATTTTAAGGAATAGACTCAATCCTGATGTGGATTGTTTATTATCTGATCGAGGAGATCAGCGAGCTAGAGTTTCAGGAAGGTCTCAGTTTGAGTCCATAATCGGTCTGCTGGAGAACCAGTAAGAGCTGATCTTGCTGAAGAAGGTGGAAGACCACTTGGGAATTCCATTTTCAGGGAAGTCTGTCTTTTTCTTCATTCAGGCCTTCAACTGATTGAATAAAGCTCACCCATATAATGGTGCTTTCTGCTTTGTTGAAAGTCTACAAATTTAAATATTGATCTCATCAAAAAATGCTCTCACAAAAACATTAGAATGATGTTTGACCAAGTACTAAGCACTGTGACCCAGTCAAGTTGACCCATGAAATGGATTACCACACCATCAAACCAGCATTTTCACTTCTTAGACTCTATTCAGAAGAAACAAAATCATATGTTGATACAAAGACTTGAATGTTTTGTTCATGGCAGCTTCATTCATAATAATGAACAAAACAAGAAACAGTGTAAATACTCATCAAAGTGGTATGTCCATACAATGAAACACTACTCAGCAATGAAGAATGTCAAAAATATGTGTGAAAGAAACCTGATTCAAAATAATACATATATGATATTACATATATAAAACATCTAGAAAAGGGAAACTGATGGGAATGGAAAGCAGTTCAGAGGGGATCTGTGAGTAGAAAAGGGAGTGACTTATATGGACAAAAGGAAATTTTGGGGGGTGATGGCAATGTTTTAGTACTAGGTTATAGTGATGATGATACACCTCTATAAGTTGACTAAAACATGACTGAACAGTCAATATATAACAGGTGAGTTTTATGGTCTGTAAATTATACATCAATGCTGTAAAAAATAGATTATAAAAATGGGACAGGTGGAGTAAGTATAGGTCACACAATGCCACTTATAAAAGGTCCTCTGTTTTACTTGAGGTGGATCACAAATTCTGCTGTAAGCTAAGGAAACCCCTCACAAGAAAAGATGTGTTTTCTGGTATTCACAAGATCAAAATTTATCAGTATTTTGAGAGATGCCTAATGGCTATAACTAAAAAATGTGTCCTTTTTGTCACAGTGCAATGTGAGGAACTTTGTCCTCAATACCATCTTTATAATAAAGAACTAAAAACTTGCCTCACACATTGGTACACGCCTTTACTCCCACTTACTTGGGAGTCAAAGTAGGAGCGTTGCCAGTTCTCTTAACAACTTAATGAGACTCTGTCCCAAAAAGTACTGGGCGGGTAGCTCAGTGGCAAAGCACCCCTGGGTTCAATCCTAGTATCAAATATCTTTTTTTAAATTTTAAAAAAAGGAGCTGAAAACGCTCTTCTGTATATTTGTTTCTTAAGCCTCCCTTCATTATAGTTAATGGTTAGCATCAAAGACAGTTTAGTAAATAACATCCCCCTGGGTAAACAGGAAGGAAAGCAGTAAGAGGGACAAGACCAGGAATGCTGCTCTTTTTTGGTATGACTTACTCCAGCTACAAGGTAGATATGGAGCCATTTTTAGTAGCAAAGTTGAAGGTTACAGTTGGGCATCTTGTTAGGAAAGTTGGAAAGCCTGAGAAGGAGAAGTATTTGAATTGAATATCTGCCATCTCTAAATGGAAGTATAAGTTGATGGGGTTAAGATTCTCTATGGGAAATAATTTTGGCTGTTTTCCAGCACATAGGTAGGGGGTCATGACATGGTGGAGATTTGGGCCTACTTTTTCTTCTAGTAGGCGCAGGGTCTCTGTTCTAGTGCCTAAGTCTTTGATACACTTTGAGTTGAGTTTTGTGTACGGTGAGAGATAGGGGTTTAATTTCATTTTGCTGCATATGGATTTCCAGTTTTCCCAGCACAATTTGTTGAAAAAGCTATCTTTTTTTCAATGTATGTTTTTGGTGCATTTAGCATCAACTGAGTTCATCAACTGGTGGTAGTCAGCTGGAGTATGGGCAGAATGAGGTTGGGAGGATCCAAGACAGTTCTAATCACATTCCTGGCACCTTGATAAGGATCACCCAAAGGCTAGTAGTCTTAACCTGGGATTGTCAACTAGAGTACCCATCAATAGCTTCTCCAGTATGACAAGCCTCCAAGAATTAGATCTGATGACAGTAGAACAAAGAACAGAAAAGAGAAAATAAATTCTGTTCCAAGTCCTTATTTTGTATGTGAAATGTTATAATATGATTTGAAGTGATGTGCTATTAATGATGTATGTTTTAAACACTGAAGCAACCCATGAAACTACAAAATATACAAATATATTAAATCAGCTGGTAATGGAGATGAAATGCTAAAAAAGATGCAGTTCCAAATATGGCAAAGAAAATGGAAACAGGAAGAGATTGGGACACATTTAAAAAAATGACAAGTATTGTTAATTCAAACCTAACCATAGAAATAATTCTGTTAAGTTTAAATGATCTAAATACTCTAAAGGCAGAGATTATGAGGCTGGATATTTTAGTAAGACTTAACAATAGTAATCCCTCCATATCCATAGAGACACCTAAAATAGCAGATAGTACTGATCCTGTATATACTGTTTTTTCTATACATGTATACCTATAATAAAGTTTTATTTATAAATTTGGCCTCATAAGAGATAAATAATAATAATTAATAATTAAATAGAATATTATAGCAATATACTAAAATAAAATTGCCAGCATCACTACTCATGCACTTTGGGTCATTATTAAGTAAAATAAGGGTTAAACACAAACACTGCAATACCATAACAGTTAAGCTGATAACCAAGACAGCTACTAAGTGGCTATGGGACAGGTAGCATATGTAGGGTAGAGTAGAAAAAGAAATGATCCACATCCCAGGTGGGATGGAATGGAACTGCAAGAGATTTTATCTTATTACTTAGAACAATGTACTATTTAAAAATTATGAATTTTTTATCTCTGGAATTTTTTGATTGATATTTTCAGACCACAGTTAAACTCAGGTATCTGAAACCATAAAAAGTGAAAAAACAAACAAGGGAAACAACTGAATATTCTGCATGAAATCCTCTTCAACTATAAGCATATAGGTTACAAGTGAAAGAATAAATAAATATATACCTTGTATACATTAATCATTAAGGAAACAGCAGTAAGCTGTATTAACACCCAACAAAATGGGATTTAGAAGGGAGCATTACTAGCAATATTGAGAGATATTTCATCATGATAAAAGAATAGTTAATCAAGAAGACATGCTCCTAAATATCCATAAACCCAATAACAGCTTTAAAATACTGAAACAAAAGCTGACAGGACATAAGGAAAAATTGATTAATCTATCATTATAGTTAAATATTGCAATACTTGCAGCTCAGCAATGAGTAGGCAGAATATCAGTAAAAAATGGAAATTTGGAACAATATTTTTAACAATTGGACTAATAGAACACTGCCCTCAGTAACAACAGAATATAAATACTTCTCAAGTACATGTGGAATATTCATCAAAGTAGATATGCTAGCTAGATTATAAGACATTTCAATAGATTTTGATGAATAAAGATTATACAGAGTATATGCCTCACCATAACTACATTGAGTTAGTGTTCAATAGCAATTGAATATCTAGAACTCTCCCTCAAATGTTGGTAATTAAACAACTTAATTTAAACCATGGGTAAGGGAAAATCAGGAGAAAAATTAGAAAATATGTGTGAACTGAATGAAAATGTAAACACATTTATGGAGTATAGTTGAAGTGATGTTTAGAGGAAAATGTATGGCTTACAATAAAAAGGAGAGATCTAAAATAAATGTTCTAACCTTTCATCTTAAGCTGGAAGAAATAAAAGTAAAACAAACGCAGAGTAAGTAGAAAAAAAAAATAGAAATCAATAGAAAGGCAAATTGTTAAATGGACAATAGAAAAAATTGATGAAACCAAAAATCTTTTCAACACAGTTAGTTAGTTCACCCTTTTCAATGGCAGTTCATGCTTTCACTGTATTCAAGGGTATAAGAAGTTAAAGCTGTTAGTGTCTTAAGGCCCAGGTCTAAAAACTGTTATCATGTCAGATCCATTATGTATGTTTATGTGCATGCCCATGCGCATGTGGTGTGTGTGTGTGTGTGTATTGGTCAAAGAGGAATAGAGGTCACCCATATTCAAAAAAGGGGAGGGACGTATATGTCTACTTTTCAGTGGGAAAAGTGGCATAATATTTTTGTCAGTCTTTAAATAGACCACAGTCATTGTTAATGCAGACAGCATGAAAGCAAGGAGAAATAGACAAATTGAGATTTCAGAAAAAGAAAACTCCATACAACTGAAGCTGTAGCAATCATCTTTTTCTTGAGGACTTTGCTCAGTTTAAGTACTGTTAGAGGGTCAAACTTACTATGAAAATGTGACTCTACTAAAGGAAAGAAAAACTGTTAGAGTTTTGATGATCACAAGTCAGCAGTGTGACTGGAACTTAGAGAGTCATTAAACACACAGCTAGTTTTCCCCAAGGGATTTTTGCTGAGTCTTAGGGAAGTTTAGGAGGCTAGATGTTGAAGTACAGTCTTGCAGGGCTTAGGAGACACTCTCCATGAGGTGGGAGTAAAGTGCAGCTGCAATACACAATCATTCTTACCTTTGAGATATTTTATATTAGACTAAACAGCAGCTCCTCAACCTACCTGTCTCATAGAGGGAAGCATGGGCCCTCACTGGGAGAAAATAACAAACCTCAGGCCAATAGTTGATACATATAAAATAAAACCAGGCACATTGATCAATGGAACAGAATAGAGATCTCAGAAATGAACCCATACAACTACAGCCAAGTTATTCTTAACAGAGGCTCCTAAAACATACATTGGAAAAGGGGCAGCCTCTTCAATAAGTGATATTGAAAATATCCACATGCAGAAAATTGAAATCTGACCTCTGCCCCCCACTACAACAATCAATTCAAAATAAATTGAAGATCTAAATTTAAGACCTGAAATTCTGAAACTACTAAAAGAAAATATCGGGAAAACATTTCAAGACCTTGTGATAGGCAGTGATTTTTTTGGATATGATCCCCAAAATCACAGAAAACAAAAGCAAAAATCGGGATTAACATGAAACTAAAAAACTTATGTACAGCAAAGGGGACAATTCGTAGAGTGAAGAGACAATCTACCAGATGAAATAAAGTATTTGCCAAATAGTGATCTGACAAAGAATTAATACCCAAAATATACAAAGAGCTCCAGAATTTAACAAAATGTCTGATTTAAAAAATGGCAAATCATCCAAGTAAGCACTTCTGAGAGAAGAAATACAGATGACCAGTAAATACATGAAAAATGCTTAGTATCATTAGCCAGTAGGCAAATGCATTTCAAAACCACAATGAAATATCTCACCCTAGTTAGAATGCAGTTATCAAAAATAAGTAAGTAAAGCAAAAGCAAATGCTGGTTAAGGATGTGGGAAAAAGGGAACTCTAATACACTGTTGGTGGCAATGTAAATTAGTATAACCATTATGAAGAACAATATGGAGGTTCCTCAAAAGAGTAAAAAAGATATGTCATATGATCCAGCTATCCCATCTCTGGGTGTTTATCCAAAGGAAATGAAATTAGTATACCAAAGAGATATCTGCATACCCATGTTTATTCACAGTGGCAAAGAAAAGGTATCAAACAAGGTGTCCATCAACAGATGAGTGGATGAAGAAAATGTGATGTATATATACAGATTATATGTATATATATATATCACAAATATATATATATATATTCAGACATAAAAAGAGTGAGATACTGTCATTTGCAGAAAAATGGATAGAACTGGAGGACATTATGTTAAATGAAATAAGTCAGACATTGGAAGACCAGTACTGCATGTTCACTCTCACGGAAAAATTTTTTAAAAGGCTAATTTGAATGTAGAATAATGATTGGGGAGGTGGCGAGAGGGTGCTTAAAGGGAGCCTGAATTTTATCAGTGCCAGTTATATGCATATATAAAATATCACACTGAATCCCACTAATAAGTACAACAAATCCATGTTAATCAGAATAAAAATTTTTTAAATTATCATATTCTTAGAAAATATACATAAACCCCCATTAGCCCAGGTCTATACTATGTCAGGCTCATCAGTATTACTGTTCTGTACGCCATGTCTTATCCCATTGAAAGGTCATCAGGGGCAGTAATATTCATGGAGCCATCGTCTCCTGTGATAACTATGACTTCTGGAAGAAAAGGCTGTCTTATGGATAGCTTTTTAAAATTATTTAAACGTTATTATTAAAAATATTTTATGCAGAAGCAGTACTTACATTAGCATCACCACAAAAATGTGATGCATTATACTATGACATTTTGACAGCTATGATGTCACCAGGCAATAGGAGTTTTTCAGTTCCATTATAATCTTATGGGACTACCATCATAAATGTAGTCTGTTATTGACCAATATGTCTTTAGGTAGCACACTGGCCTTTATCTGTCAGTTATAATAGTTGATTGATTTTTAAAAAGATAAACTAAATTATATGATGTGAGAAGTTACAGAAAAATGCATCCAAAGAGGAGACAACAGAAGCAAATCTATCAATGAAATAGATGGATTTCATTACCAAAATCTGTCAGCTTTACCAAACAGATATTTTAATTGTTATGATCATGTCAAAGAAAATAAAGGGGATAATAAAATAGAAGCAAAGGTGAAGGATTTCAACAGAGTTGGGATCTGTAAAAAGAAAATAAGTGGATATTCTGGTGCTGAAATGTGTAGTATTTAAAAGTAAGATTTAATTCAGGTTAGCAAAGTGAGCAGTAAAAATTAAATAAAAGCAAACTCAAGGACAATTCATTGGAAACACATGCGAGCTAAAGTGCAACTCTAAAAATGATAGAAAGAACAAAATAGTAAAAGAAACATGATGGATTGAGTCATTTCACCTAACCTATTCTATCCTAAAGTATAGGATAAATAATTGCATGTACTCATTTAAGTCTTAGGATAAGAGAATGAAACAAAAGCAATATTTGAAATGATCCTGGCCAAAGAGTTTCCAAACTGATGAAAGATATCAAGTCAGACATTCAAGAAATTAAGTGAACCCTAAGCAAGATGAGGATGAAGAATACTACTTCCAGGTTTCATAAGTTTCAGCGTAATGAAACTTATGAAAACCAGGTAGAAAAAGAAAATCTTACAACCAAAGGAAACACTGCTTTCAAAGGAGCTACTGTAAGATTGATAACTATTTATTGAAACGATTATATGAGATCCTTACATTTTAAATACATATTTTAAATTAAGCCAACTTGAAACTCTATACTCACTCGAAATATTTTTTAATGAAGGCAAATAAATATGTTTTTAGACAGCAGATAGGAGACTGTCACAAGGAGGGCCATAGTACAGTAATTTAGGCTGAAGAAAAATGATCCCATATGGGATTGTAGAACTTTAGAGGAAAATGAAGGTATCAGAAAACATAAGTATGTAAGTAAATGTAAAAATTGCTCATTTCCTTAAGTAACAATAATAAGTATTTTATATGGAGTATAAAAGAAACATAAAATATATTAAAACAGAACAAAAGGCAGGTAGGTACAGATGGCTAAGGTGATAATTTTACCTTGCTCCTGAAATGGTAATAAGTCAAAGAAGTTTATTTGAAATCTGTTGGATAATAGCTTAAAAATTACAAAATGGTTTTAAAGTAACAAGAAAAAATGGAATTAGTTAATTAATTAAAGAAGGGACTAAAATAAGAGAACAGTTGAGATGAATAGAAAGCCAATAACAGGGTAAATATCAGTGATTAATTACATGTAAATAGGCTAAGTGCCAATTTATAAACATGTTCTTAGACTATACTCAAAGATCAGGCGTATGTAGTTTACATAAGAGGTATATAACAGGATATGGAAAGATAAGAAAAGATATACTATGCAAACACTGGAAGAATCTGATATGTTAATATCAGACAGTGTAGCCTTTAAGGCAAGATATATTATGAGAAATAAGAATAGATTTTGTATTGATAAAAAGATTTGTTTTCCAATAAGGAAAACAAAATCCTAAATATTTTTGTTCCTAGTAACTTAACTGCAAAATATAGAAAGCTAAAATAGACAACGAACAAGAGAAATGGACAAATTCATCATCAATTTAACAAAATTTAACAACCTTTTTTCAACCATGTTTAAAATAAGCAAATTTTTAAAAATTAATAAGGTTGTAGAATAGTTAAATAATAACTGTTAATCAACTTGAACCATTGCTTTTTATAGAACAGTACTCCCAACAACTGCATAATGCTCATTTTTCCAGTGGATGTGGAATTTTTACCAGATTAAAACAACACATGCCACACACTTCAGATAGAGCACTAATCTCCAGAATTTATAAATAACTCAAAAACTTTACACTGAGAATACAAATAACCCAATCAATCAATGGGCTAAGGAAATGAACAGACACTTCACAGAAAAGAATCTACAATCAACAGATACATGAGAAAATGTTCAACATCTCTAGTAATAAGAGAAATGCAAATCAAAACTACCCTAAGATATCATCTCACTCCAATTAGAATGTCTATTATCAAGAATACAAGCAACAATAGGTGTTGGCAAGGATGTGGGGAAAAAGGTACACTCATACATTGCTGGTGGGGTTGCAAATTGGTGCAGCCACTCTGGAAAGCAATATGGAGTTTCCTTAGAAAACTCAGAATGGAACCACCATTTGACCCAGCTATTCCACTCCTTGGCTTATACACAAAGGAATTAAAATCAGCATACTACAGTGATACAGCCACATCAATGTTTATAGCAGCCCAATTCACTATAGCTAGATTGTGGAACCAATCTAGATGCCCTTCAATAGATGAATGGATAAAGAAACTGTGGAATATACACACAATGGAATATTATTCAGCCATAAAGAATGATAAAATTATGACATTTGTAGGTAAATGGATGGAGTTGGAGAATATCATGTTAAATGAAATAAGCCAATCCCAAGAAACCAAAGGCCGAATGAGTTCTCTGATAAGTGGTTGATGACACATAACAGGGATTGGGGAGGTAAGGGAAGAATGGAGAAAGGATGGATTGTATAGAGGAAAATGAGGGGTGGGGAGGGGGCAGGAAGGAAAGATAATAGAATGAGACAAACATCATTACCCTATGTATATGTATGAATATGCAAATTGTATGATTCTATTTTGTGTACAGCCAGAAAAACAATAGTTGTACTCCATTTGTGTACAATGAACAACAACAAAAAAGTTTATTCAAAGGCCCTCCTTCCTCATGCTTATCTACTAAAACCAGTTGGGCCTGAGTGAGACTCAAAAATCAATCTAGCATAGGGAGGAATGGCTGCTAAGCTTATACCAAGATGTAAAACTGTAGAGCCACTTGTACTAATGAGCTTTCTGTGTGGCTTGGGATTAGGTAAGCATGAAATGCATGAAAAAAGAGGAATGGCAAAATATGGGTCAAGAGAATTAATTATGTGGGATCTAAACCATGAAGGCCCTGGATTATTATGTTTTATATGACTATTATTTGACAAATAAATAGAATTATTAAAATAATTTTAATACAAAAAAAAAAAGAACCATGCTGGGCCAAAAAGCAAGTCTTAATAAATTTCAAAGGGTTGAAATCATATGATATATGTTCCATAGTGGAATTAAACGAGGAATGAATAACAGATAACTGGAAAATCCCCAATTTGCTTAGAAATAAGCAACACACTTTTAAATAATTCATGAGTAACTACTTGTAACACAAATTAACAAACATTTTGTTCTGAGTCAGTAGCAAACCTTTGGGACATAGTTAATATAGTACTTTGAAATGTAGAGCTTTTAAATGCTGCAGTGATCTAATCTTCCATTTCAAAAAGATAAAAAAAGAAGAGCAAATTAAATTCAAATAAACTGAAAGGAAGAAAATAATAAAGTAGACATACCAAAGAGAAGCAACAAATACGTTTCTTTGAGAAGATTAATAAAATTGATAAACCCCTACTGAAGAAAGAAAAAGAAAAAGTTCAAATTAATAATATAAGGATAAAAGGGAGCATTACTAGGGATCCAAGAAATATGTCAATACAGTTGACAGTTTATATGAAATGAACAAATTCCTTAGAAAATACGACGTACCAAAAAGACATAAAAATTTCAATGATGCTATGTTATGTGTTGAAGGCATTGACTCCTTAATTAGAAATCTCCCCTCCTCCAGTGTTATTTATCAGCTGAATTAGGAGCAAGCATTAGGTTGTTCAATGTTTCAAGAAATTTAAAACCACCTGTGTCTGGCAAGTTCTACACTCAACTCACTCCCCATATAGTTTAGTTCGGACCACTTTCCATTGGTTTACTTTACATCCCTGTTGTTGGAGTTTGAAGGGACCTGTTAATTATACATTTTTATTTTTCCAGTTTCGGAACCCTTGGCAAAATATAGTCTTTTTTTGTAATAGTAATGTGGTTTAGTCCACATTAGAATAAACTGTGAATTTCATATGTAGGGAAATTCGATAAAGAAGAGTGAGCTTAGATCTGCACGGTATCTTCCCACCCCTTCAAATTGGATTGACTTAACTTGCCAGTGAATTTACTGTGTTGATGAATAGAGAATGTATGTTAGTTTGGACAGGCAAGTTCTAAGAGTCAGTGACTGGTTACATATGTAGTTAGTTTCTTACCCGATGTGTCTAAACATGTGAAAGAAAGGGGGCAAGGACAGACAGACAGATGACCCTTACAGATTCCACAGTAGTCTTCCACTTCCACAAACTGGATTCTTTTGTTTCATTGTGAACAAGTTCTTCTTTCTTTGATTTTTTCCATAATACTTCTCTTCTCCAGAAATTTAAACCTAGCTTTCACAATCATTGCCAATGTTTTCACAACTATCTTAAGAAAAGGCATGAAATTTTTAAAACTCTAGATTTCATTTTTTAACATTGTAAAATCATTTTAACACTCAGCTGTGTTATGAATCTAAAAAATTCAGCTCCAGAAGTTTTACAAATATTTCAAGGAAGAAATAGTTTTTATAAAAATATTGCACTCAAGCATGTTAAAAATTGTTCTAAGATAAGTAGTTTGAAATCCATTAGCCTTTATGTGTTTTGTTACTTGATTACAGTATGTAAGACTGGACAAACAGGGAATTTTTAAATATTTCAAAACAAGAAGAGTATAAGAAACTGAAACTTTGAAGAGTAAGACGGAATCTGATATGTACATTTTAGTGAGGTCATAACAAGAATTAGGGAAGAACAGAGGGACATGGAAAGTACTCGCCACTGAAATGGAAGAGATTATGTTATATACGTTTATAAGTATGTGGAATTGAACCACACAGTGATGTATGACTGTAATAAAAAAAAGAATAACCAAACTTTGGCATGACAGTCTCAGTTTTAGATAACAAAAATCCCATTTAATTAATTTATTAATTTTTACAAATGTACTTTTAATAATAAAAGACTTTTCAAGGTCATAGAAACCAGTAAACTAGGCTTAAGTTTAAAGAAAATATTTGTTTTCAAATAATAAAATCAGAGCAAATCTCAGGTGTCTTTTTTTTGCTTTTTCTTCTATTATTTTTCTATTATTTTTATTCTTTTTGTTTATACATGACAGTATAATCTATTTTGATATAGTTATACAAACATGGACTCTGTCTTATTCTAATTAAGATCCTACTCTTTTGGATGTACACAATGTTGAGATTCACTGTGGTGTATTCATTTATGAACATAGGAAAGTTATGTTTGATTCATTCCACTGTTTTTCCTATACCCCCTCCCTTTCCTTAATTCCCCTTCATCCAAACCACTGAACTTCTATTCTTCCCCTTTCCTCACCCCTTGTTGTGGGTTAGCATCCACATATCAGAAAGACTATTCAACCTTTGTTTTTTGTGATTGGCTTATTTCACTTAACATGATATTCTCCAGATCCAGCCATTTACCAGCTTTTGTCATAAGTCATTCTTTATGACCGAGTAATATTCCATTGTGTATATATACCATAAATTCTTTATCCATTCATCTGTCGATAGGCACCTAGATCGGTTCCATAGCTTTGGCTATTGTGAATTGAGCTGATATAAACATTGATGTGACTGTGTCACAGTAGTATGCTGCTTTTTACTCCTTCGGATATATACTGAGGAGTAGGATAATTGGGTCAAATGGTGGTTCCATTCCTAGTTTTTTGAGGAATATCCATACTGGTTTCCAGAATGGTTTTACCAATGGTTGGTGGGTAGTCCCACCAACAATGATTGAGTGTACCCTTTTCCCCACATCCTCGCCAACATTTATCGTTACTTGTGTTCTTGGTAATTGCCATTCTGACGGCAGTGAGATGGAATCTCAGTGTAGTTTTAATTTGCATTTCTCTAATTGCTAGAGATGTTGAACATTTTTTCATATATCTGTTGACCATTCATATTTTTTCTTTTGAGAAATATCTTTTGTTCTTTGCCCTATTTATTGAGTTTTTTTTTTTTGTAATATTACACTTTTTGAGTTTTTATATATTCTGGAAATTAACACCTTATCTGAGGTGTGGGTGACAGAGATTATCTCTCATTCTGTAGGCTCTCTGTTCATGTTCTTGACTGTTTCCTTTGCTCTGAAGAAGCTTTTTAGTTTAATATAATCCCATTTATTGATTTTTTATTTTACTTCTTGCACGTTAGGAGTCTTGCTGAGGAAGTTAGTTCCTAAGCTGATATGTTGGTAGTCTTGGGCCTACATTGTGTCTAGTAGGTGCAGGATATCTCATTTTGTACTAGGTCTTTGATCCACTTTGAGTTGAATGTTGTACAGGATAAGAGATAAAGGTGAAATTTTATTCTACTACATATGGATTTCCAGTTTTCTCAGCATAGTCTGTTGAAGAGGCTGTCTTTTCTCCAATGTATGTTTTTGGCTCCTTTGTCTAGTATGAGGTAACTGTATTTATGTGGGTTTGTCTTTGTTCTTTTATTGGTCTTCATGACTGTTTTGGTGCCAATACCATGCATGCTGTTTTGTTACTGTAGCTCTGTAGTGTAATTGAAAGTCTGCTATTGGGATACTTCCTGTTTCCCTTTCCTTGCTAAGGATTGCTTTGGCTCTTCTGGGCCTTTGTTTTTTCCAAATGAATTTCATGATTGCTTTTTCTATTTCTATGAAGAATGTATTGGGATTTTGATAGGAATTGTATTAATTCCGTATAGCACTTTTGGTAGTATGGCCATTTTCACAATATTAATTTTGCCTTTCCAAGAACATGGGAGATCTTTCCATCTTCTGATGTTGTCTTCAATTTCTTTCTTTAGTGTTCTGTAGTTTTCATTGTAGAGGTCTTTCACCTCTTTTGTTAGATTAATTCCCAAGTATTTTGTTTTCTTTTTTAGGCTACTGTGAATGGATAGTTTTCCTAATTTCTCTTTCAGCTGATTCATTATTTATGTGTAGGAATGCATTTGATTTATGGGTGTTAATTTTGTATTCTGCTACTTTGCTGCATTCATTTATAAGTTCTAGAAGTTTTCTGGTGAAGGTTTTTTTTTTTTTTTTAATCTTTTAAATATAGAATCATGCTCTCCACAAGCAGATAGTTTGAGCTCTTTTTTGCTTATTCATATCCCTTTAATTTCTTTCTTTTGCCTAATTGCTCTGGCTAGAGTTTCAAGGACAATGTTGAATAGAAGTGGGGAAAGAGGGCATCCTTGTCTTGTTCCAGTGTTTAGAGGAATGCTTTCAGTTTTTCTCCATTTAGAATGATGTTGGACTTGGCTTTGTTGTATATAGCTTTTACAATGTTGTGGAATGTTTCTACTCTCCCTAGTTTTTCAGGTGTTTTAAACATGAATGGATGCTGTATTTTGTCAAATGCTTTTTCTGCATCCACTGTAATAATCATGTGATTCTTCAAGTTTATTTATGTCACAAATTATATTTATTGATTATGTTGAGTCAACCTTGAATTGCTTGGATGGAACCCGCTTGATCACGGTGCACTGTTTTTAATGTGTTTTTGTATGCGTCTTGCTAGTATTAAAAATTTTTGCATCTGTATTCATCAGGGATATTGGTCTGTAGCTTTCTTTCCTTGATGTGTGTGTGTCTGGTTTTGGGATCAGGGTGATACTAGCTTCGTAGAATGAGTTTGAAAGGGTTCCTTCCTTTTCTATTTCATGGAATAATTTGAGGATTGGTGTTAGTTCTTCTTTAAACATCTGGTAGATCTTGGCTGAGAATCCATCTGGTCCTGGGTTGTTGATAGGCTTTTGATAGGGTCTTCAATTTCATTTTTTAAATCAATCTGTTTAAATTTTCTGTTTCCTCCTGATTCAATTTGAGTAGGCATATGTCTCTAGAAATTTGCTGATGTCTTCGAGATTTTCTAATTTATTGGAATATAAGTTTTCAAAATAATTTCATTATCCTATGTATTTCAATAGTGTCTGTGGTAATACTTCTTTTTTCATCACAAATTTTAATAATTTGAGTTTTTTCCTATTTCTTTTGGTTAGCTTACCTAAGGGCTTATCAATTTATTTATATTTTCAAAGAATCAACATTTTGTTTCATTGATTTTTTTTAATTTTCTTGCATTTCAATTTCATTGATTTGGCTCTGATTTTAATTATTCCCTGCACTGCACTTTTGGTGTTGATTTGTTCTTTTTCTAGGACCTTGATATTTAGTGTTAGATAATTTAGTTGGTGTCTTTTTAGTCTTTGAATGAATGTGCTCAATGCAATGAACTTTCCTCTAGTGTCCCAGAGATTTTGATATATTTATATCACTATTCTCTTTTACCTCTTAAGTATTTTATTTTTTTACTTTAGCCTTGATTTCTTCTGCTGTCCATTCATCATTCAATAGCATATCATTTACTCTCCAGGTGTTAAAGTAACTTTTATTTTTTTATCTTATCATTGATTTCTTATTTCATTCCATTATGATCTGATAGAATGCAAGGTATTATCTCCCTTTTTTGTATTTGTTAAGAGTTGCTTCATGGCCTTAGGTATGGTCTATTTTAGAAAATGATCCATGTGCTGCTGAGAAGAAAGCATATTTGGTCACTGAGGGATGAAATATTCTATTTATGTCTGATAAATCTAGATTGCTAATTGTATTTTTTAACTCTGTGACTTCTTTATTTAGCTTTTGTTTGGAGGATCTATCCAATGATTAGAGAGGCATGTTAAAGTCATCCAGAATTATTGCGTTGTTGTCTCTTGATCCTTGATATTGAGAAGGGTTTGTTTGAAAGTAGAAGTAAAAATTTAAAGGAAGAGTGAGAGAGAGAGAACAATAGAATTTTTCTGTTAGCAAAAGGAAAGAAAGAGAATCAATGTAAATAGACAAGTGAAAAACAATACTATATATATATATATACATATATATACACACATATATATATATATACATATACATACACACACTAATCAAAAACCCTAGCCCCTAAAAGACAGAGGCATGAAAAGCAATTACATTAAAAAAAATGCTAGAAATGAGAAGTGAGACAAATATGTATACGTATAAATATCATTGAACCATTTAGTACACAACCAGAAAAAGACAAAGAGAAGAAAACAAAAAAATAAATAAATATAAATAAAAATAAATGTTACTGGTGAAAGATTAAGGAATTGCAGTGGTCAAAAATCATCAATGAAAATAAATGTTTGTTGTCTGTTCCCAAATGTCTTTCTTTCCATTTTTTCTTGAGGTGTGTAATGCATACAAGAGTAGTAGACTCTGGCGAGACCTTTTTCTTTTTGTGTTGCTCTTCAGGTTGTCAGTTAAGAGGTCAAAAATTCTTGGCTTCCCTCTTCACAGTATGAGGTGGGGCAGGTTGGAGAGTGTTGTCTGCTCCACTCTTAGGGCATGGTCGCAGTAGAGTTCTGTGAGAGGAGCTCCCGTAGCTCCTGAAGGCTGGGTTTAGGTCTAGGTAGGCCCCGGGTGCTTCTTTGAATGGCGATTGGTGTGAAGATTTTAAATCAGCACACTTTCAGGGCCCTGCAGCTGCCAATTCATGCCGGGATAGTGCACCTCAGGAATCTCCCTGGATTCCACTTGTGAGGCACAGGAGCCAATATTTTGCCCCCTCTGCCACCTGTATTCCCTTGGGTAAAACATTCTCCATGCCCGAATTTCTCCTTGTTTCCTAGGCAGTAAGTTGTGTGGCAGGCATCTATCACATATGGTTTTCAGACCCAGCTCAATTACACAGGTCTGGGCTCCTGCACTTGCTCCCACATCTGCAGCCACCACAGCATGGTGGGAACATGGCTCCTGCCACAGCTGTCATGTGTGGCATGTTTTCCACCCTCTGGATCAGTCCAGCAGTGTCCTTTATCTCTGATTTCTGTGTACCAAGACATGCCATGGTGCCGCCTTAGATGCAGGTTCTCTTAGTCCCCCTGCTCACTTCGTCCACAGTGGATCAGCTCCAGCAGCTGCTGGTGCTGGCAGTGAGTTTTCTTTTATTTTATTATAGCTAACCTTTTGAGTCCCCAAGCTGTTCTGGTCCTGATTGAAAAGAGAGATCTATTAGAGCTTGAAGACGTTCTGTGTTTTTAACAGTATAACTGAAGGTTGGTGATTGTTCCAGTTCTCAGTTTTGCATAATTGATATGATGGTTATTCTGGTTCTCACTTTGAAGCACATCTTCAATGAATTTTTAAAATTTACTTCCATTGCAACAGTTGCCCTGTTTTTTTATTTTTTTTATTTATTTTTATCTTGACCATTGCAGTAACAGAAGATGTCACTGCCTGAAGTTAAATAAATCAGTGTCAGTGTGCACCTTGTATGCAGTTTATAGTTTGGCTTCTAGGCCTTGAATACACTGCTTCTTGAATCTTCTCACAGTAGCTCATACTCTAAACAAAAGCCATGTGTTTAAAATACAAATTTGAATGTATTTTCTACTGAATGTGCTTTTTTTTTTGCATAGTACTAGGTATTGAACCCAGGGCCTTGTGCATTCTGGGCAAGCACTCTCTTACCAAGCTACATCTCCAGCTATCTACTGAAGCGACATGTGTTGAATCTACTATTTAACCTTTTACAATATGATGTGACTTCAACTCAAAATTCTAGTCCTTATCTGTCTCCTAACTGTCTCTTCTTCTCCACAATGCAGAACCTTACCACATTTTTTCTCTCCCAAGTTCCATAGTGCCTTATATTGCTTGTAGTACTATGTCTGTTTTGATTTGGAGTTATTCATATTAGTCTTCTCTGGAGTTTTAAGGGTTTCTTGAGAATAGGAACTGATTCTCACTTAGCTTCATATCATCCTGCTGACTACAGTACTGAGTAGGGCTCAAATGTCAGCTACATTTTAAATAATTCAGTTTAAATCAGGCTTAAATGTCTGATAATATATTTTCTCAAATTTTTAGGAGATTGACATAAAACATGTGAAGGGAAATGTTGTATCTTCTATTTTAGAAGTCTCTGAGCACAGCTCAAGGTTTTTGTTTTAGGTTTTAAAATTATGCACAGTATAAGTAATGTAAGTTTTATAATACTTCATATAATTACTTTATGGTCCTTCAGGTATAATCATCTAATTGGTTTCTATAAGCTACCTATCAATTCTTTTAATTTCATTACTTCTATTTCATTTGTTTTCAGATAAAGATGAATGCTATGTATCATCTAAGACTGTAGTTTTGAAGTTAGAAGACATTTGCTAAGTCAAATCATTTCAAGTAAGTTGGTTCACACCTATCTTAGAAGCAGCTTAAGATTTAAAAACAATTAAGTCCAACACCTGTGACACTTCATAATAAAATTTCATGGAGTATCTTATAGTGACCTTGTATATTGAATAACTGGTCTTGGATAATAGTGGAATAACAATTTCATATTAAATTTCCTACACTTTTAAAAATATAATCTTTAAACACATGATATTGTTTTTAAAGGAGACTAACACCTTAGAGTCATCCTTGTATTTGTAGTAAGTCTAGTCATAAAGTCTTAACCATATGCTAAACAGTGCTTTTAAAATGGTTTTTCCTTTGAAGCTGATTTTTTTTTTATTTTTTAAAGTTTTCATACAACTTTTCTTAATGATTTCTACATTCTTGTAAAAGGGAGTAATTTAGTAATCAACTAGCACATGAATTTGAAATGTTTATTTGTTCAAAAACCTGGCTTGCAAGGTTATTTTAACCAACCTCAATTCTTAAAATCATCCCTTCATGGTCTTTCTGTGTTCATTTTCTTCCTCCATCTTACATTCTACATAAATATGTGTATAGAATCCCTTTAATAATTCAATTCCTTTGCATGTCATTCAAAGCCCTCTATCAGGCTCCCTGAAATATCCTCCAGTTGAGCCAACCAGACTTTTTCTGTTCTCTGAACTCACATTATCCTTTGTCATTAAATTGTACTGTATTTCCTGCCTGTGATTCTCTGCTCTCCTCTTGCTGTTTCCTCTGCATCTTAAAATCATATGCAAATCTCTCCATGAAGTCTTCCCAGTTACTCCAGCTAAAAGTACTAACTCTTTTCATTTCTCTGCTGACTACATCTAATGTTTTGTTTTTATCACTATTAACAACAGTTTTATTGTTTGTGTTTGTGTCTGTCATAGCTCCCATCCTAGGTTGATCAAAGATCATATCTGATGAATTTTTGTCTCCCACAGCACTCAGGATAGCCTGTAGTGGTGCCCAGTAAATATTTGCTTAAAAAATTATAGAATGTGCTTGGCTTTCTTCTATTCATCCCCTCTGTCTTTCATCCTATAGATATATACTATCCATGTTAATACCAGTTATTCATTCTTGTAATGCACTCCTGGCTGCCATTAATAAGATACAGCCATTCCCCAACCTAAGAATAAGCTGTATTCCAGAAGTTCATGTCTAATTCTATTGTTTAGACTGCAGAAAGCATTTTTCCACAAAAACAATGTTATAAATAGCAGTTTCATTCTCAGCCAGCTCTTTCAAGACTGTTTAACTCATAAGTACAGTGCAACTTCAACTACAGGCAGACCCCATGTACAATGATGTTTTTGTGGAGTTCTGGAAATGGAAATATGTCTCCCATGCAGCAGAAACAGGACATGAATTGGCTGAGCTGGAGCTCCAGAAATGACTCATATTAGATACTCTTATACCAGTAGCTTTTTAGTTTTCAGTATTTGCATTACAGGCATGTATCCACAGGTTACTGATACATTTATGTCATCTAAATTGAGAGGAAAAGAACAGTTGCTCTTCTGGACCTCCCCATAGTGAATTAGGATGGGGATGGGGCTTCACCTCGCCTTTCACATTAGTGAATGTTTTATAAGTCAGGTATTGACAGATTAGTAGCTCTTTTATTACATCTCCCTTTCTGCTCATCTACAAACAACAGATTGCATATGCCTGGAAAACATATAAACATGGAAAAATAACTTTTATCTATAGGGGAAAAACACATTTATAGGTATCACCCCTATATTTGACTCAAATCAGTCTTTGTGAACAAGTGATTATCTTTTCTACATGGGCATAATGATGCCTCTTGTGAAAAAACATGTCATTGAATGCATAAACAACCCTTGAGGTTGACAGTTTAGGTTGTCAGGCTGTAAGAAAAAAACACTTCATAAATTTCAGAGAATTTAATTTATTCAGTCATCATAAGTATTGAGCCCACAAGTATCTACTTTATGCCAAATACTGCTGCTGATGCTAGGGGCTAGGGAGTGGGAACAAAAGATGTTATGAAAAGTTCGCCTACCCTCAGGAACCAGAAATTGAAGGAGCAAAATATTAAAGAAATATTCACAGTGAAAACAATGTTATTAATTGCCATAAAATACTTTATAGAGGTAATAAATGCTCTGAGGATTATCAGAATCACAACATCACTATGATGGTTCTAAAAATAGTGGTGGGATTTCACTTAGTTTCAGAAGAATGGTGAAGATGTAAATAAAGAGCTAGAAAGGAAATGCTATTCCATGTTGGATTAACAGCTTGCAAAGAGGACTGAAGACAAATAAACAACAAAGAGTCATTAATGACTGGAGCAGAAGAGTTAGTTCATGTTGGGTGAAATAATAGGTGGTAAAATTAGATCAGTGGTTCAGCCCTAGCAGTTCATAAGTCATCCATCTATTTTTAAAGCTACAAGTCCCTGGATCTTCCCCAGAACTATTAAATAGAATTTCTGGGGCATGGGGCATAAGCCTATTTATTTTTAAAGCTCCCCTAGTGGTTCTGATATTCAGCCAAGTCTGAAAATCCCTGAATTAGAAGGATGGGCCAAATTTAGGAGAGCTATGAATTCCCTACTGAGGAGTTGGGCCTCTGTCCCTCAAGCAGTGGGAAGCCTTCAGAGATTTCTGAGGTAGGTGACATGATCAAATTGGTCTGTGCCAAGATAAATGATTCCTCAACTACATGTGAATGGAAGAGAAATAAGGAAAAGCTTGAAGTAGAGCAATAGTTATGAGAAAAAAGAGAAGAGTCACATTTTTAAGTATACTTACATGTGTGGGAGTTGGTGATGTCAGCCTTGACCTCAGCATGATTTGTTTTATAAACTGATTATACAACTTCACCCTCATTAATTTGATCTCTTCTCTTATGACCTGGCAACTTAAATGGTAATTTCAGCCACTTTGCATTTAATGGAAAGAGACCATTGTCTACTCGTGTACATGTCTAATTCATAATAGTAAGTGAAGTTATGTGTATGAGGAATATGACCTTCAACATAATCATTATAAAGCACTTAATAACCTCCCACATATGCAATAACACAACCCCAGTCCTGCAGGATTGTGCCAAGAACCACAGTCACATAATATAAGGTAGTTGTTGGCTCACAGTTCCCTAGCATTAAGTTGAAATGTCCAGAAACATTCTAAATCATCCTATGCATTTTAATATTTTAGTATTAAATTTGATAATTGCTTAATTTTCTGCTGGCAGATTATGTGAGGCCCCTGACTAAACCACCAATCCTTATTCTAATCTTAAAATTCTTTCCCTATTTTTGTAAAGAGAGCAAGCAGCCCCTGGCCTCCCATTTAGTTCCATCCCCTGCTTTGGTCTATCCATAAGTGCCTCCAACTCATCCTCATCCAGATAGATATTTAAATCAGCAGAGTGTAATTTTTATATGGAGTCAGAATTTCAGTTCTTTTGCAGCACTGACAAGCCAGATGATCTTGGCAACTCTTTTGCTTCTGACCCAAGTGGCACATGTTGGCTCCTAAGATATACAAATTCAAACCACACCATAGGTTGGAAACATTTCATATCTCTTTGATGTGTTTTGAATTTTGTCATTTAAAGATAATTAGCCATATTCATTAGATAGCAGAGAATAAGTTCAAAGCGTGAAGTTTTGACATGACCTACCTCCCTCTAAAAAAGACTCAACATCATGAATTTTTTAAAAATAACTATTCTCAATTATCCCATAATATATTTTTAAAAATTCTGTGGTTTTTTTTGCCTTAATAGTGAATTTATTATTGTTTTATCAATATCTTTATATCCTCTGAGTTACCTTTTATGTAGTTCTCACTAATCACTCAAATGTTTAAACAGAGAATAGATGGTTTGCTTAAAGTTGATAGATTTGGTAGGAAAAAAGGGGAAGGCAGCTAACATTTAAAATTATCAAGTGCCCACTCCATACCATGGTCTTTACATATATTTTATCATTCTAATTCGATTTCGCAAATAGGAACTTGGGATATAGAGAAGTTTAAAAAATTATCTGAGCCCAAAACTCAAATCAGCAAATAGAAGTTGGCTTTGCTTACAGGTCTGGCTGTCTTTAGAAAGAGCCTAGTCTTATAAGTTTTCATGACTTTTATTTGTGGGAGAAATCATTGAACTCAGAATGAGGAGGTTTGAGTACAAGCCTCACCCTTGTCACTAATACCCTCAACAAATTATTTAATGCTTCAGAGCATCAATTTCTTTCTCTATCATATGGGTTAACACTTTTCTGGCCATTTTGGCTGGTGAGAAAAATAAGGTAGTGAGATTCAGTATGTTTTTAGATGCATAAAAACCAGTGGAAGGATAACAAATTCTTAATTCAAGCAAACAAACAAACAGAACAAACATTAAATGAGATGACTTGGACTGACTTTGTGGTTTTTCATTTCTTAGTATTGCTATGAATTTTCCAAAAATAATGTTCATCAGTTTTGCAAGTCTCAAATACTGTGGTGTGCCAAACTGCATCACTGTCCATTTAATATCTCAGTATAGCAGAGAGTGTCCTGGCAGTGTATTAATTCCTCATTTCACTTGCCAGGATCAATCATTAGTTTCTATGCTATATCAACTACGTTCAACCCCCAGTAGATGCTCATTGTCAATGAGGATTTTTAGGCAATGTGACTTATTGATGTTAACATTCTCAGAACATTTTCCCCCATATTTGTGAGGTTTTAGAACAAATCTGAAGAATAAAGTCACAGTTTGTAAAACTGTTTTCACAAAACTGCTTTTCAAAAAACGTTTCCATTGCCAGACTTGGTGGTGTGTACCTGTAACCCCAGCTACTTGGGAGACTTAAGCAGAATTACATGTTTGAGACGAGGCTTGGCAACTTAGTAAGACCCTGTCTCAAAATCATAAAAAGTTTTAAAAAGAGCTGTAACTCAGTAGTAGACACCCCTGGATTCAATCTCCAATACTGCCAAAAAAAAAAAAAAAAAGATTGTTTTTTCCTGTTTCTGGGCAATCTGTAGATTACATATTGGTGCATACTGAACAGCAGTTATGAGCTATTGTAATCCATTTGTGACTCCTTCAAGTATACATTTAAGAGATAAGAATTTGGGGGAACCCATTAAGTTATAAGGATAGTACTATGAATAATGTCACAGGAGTTTGAAAAGATCCAAGGTCATTTCCTAGGCTTATACAAAACCCTTACCCCAGTTAAAACTCTTTGACATTGGTAATGAGCTGACAGAACAGAGAAACAGTTTTAATAGGACTTTAGATATGAATCTAGAAGAGTGTATCTACATAGTCAGTTTCTTAAGTGTATGTGACTCCTCTGCATCAATGCATCCATACGTCTTGGAATCAGTACATCACAAAGAGAGTTTTCTAGTCTTAAGGCATTTACTTCAACATGACGTCCAGTGCCAGAGCTGTGCCTGTTTCCTAGATCTGGTGGATGGATGGTTCCAGTTAGGGCCAAGTGAAATAAAATGCAAGGGAAATAGACATAGAAAGCAAAGAAAATGAACAAAGTAGAGACCGCAAAAACCTGGACCTATGACCAGATTTAGTCTATAAATGTGTTTTGTTTGACCAGCACAATATGTTTTATTTTTAATGCATCAGTTATTAAGTATTATTATTATTTTTACCAGTAACTAATTTGTTGTTAAATAATTTAATGCACAAAATCTAGGCTGCTGGATTCTCATGCAAACTGGAAGACCTGGCAACTTTGGACCTGTATTTCCATGTGGTAGTCATTGGATAGTGCTGAATAGAAGCCGCATCTATTAGGTGAAACACTGTGTTTTTTGGTTATCACAGTCCCACCCCTTGCTATTGTTTTTCTTTAAATAAAAGTAAGATATTTCAGTATAGTTAGAGATGGTATTAGTTTTCTAAAGCTGCCATAACTAAGTGCCACAAGAGGAGTGGCTTCAAACAACAAAAATTTTTCTTAGAGTTTTGGAGGCTCGAAATCTGAAATCTGCTGTCAAGGCCAACCTCACTCAGAGGCCCATAGAAGAGGATCCTGCCTCATCTAGTTTCTGAAAGCCTCAGGCGTTTCTTAGTATATGGCAGCATAAATACAATCTCTGATCCTGTCTTCTCATGATTGTATTCCATTCTGTCTGGAAATGTACAGATTTTCTCCTTATAAGGATGTCAGTCATATTGGATTAGGACCTATCCTAATCTGGTATGACCTCATCTTCATTAGATTCTGTTTGCAAAGACTGTATTCAAATGAGGTCACATTCACAGGTACCAGGGTTAGTACTAAAGCATGTCATTTTGGGAGACATAACTTAATCCATAACAGATGGAATATGTCTTTGTGGAAAGAGTAGCTATTAAGAGCAGGGATCCTTTAATCAGAATACCCACACTCAAATTTACAACTTATTTGCTTTGTGGTTTTAGACAGGTTGATTTCTCAGTGCCTCAGTGTCCTCATCTGTAAAAGGGGATAATGACACTGCTTCATAGGTTTGCATTGAGGACAAAATAAGTTAATATTTAAATAAAGCACTTAGAACAGTGCCTGGCACATACATATGCTCAAAAAACCAAATTTTTATTGTTAGTTTAGTCATACATAATTTAAATATATACATGGAATATCAGTGCCAAAAAAAACTATTATTAGGATAGCATAATGAAAGAAAACATGAATGAACTGAAGGTGACAGGTATAAGTGGTGCGTGGAAACAAAACTTGAACCAGAGAGAGAGGCTGGAATTCAAATAAAATTTTATTTTTAATGCAAATAATTGCAATATGTCAAAAACATTTAGTCTGCTCCCTCATTTAGATTACCTGCCTGGACCCTTTGTGCACTCGAAGCTAACTGAAGTCCCAGGAAAGAACTTTAAATCCAGAAGTGTAGACACTCACTATTGGGTTGGTGAGCACAAATGACCTGTAGATAATAATGAGGAAGTCCCTCCAGGAGAATGACTATGGAACAGACATCTAAGCCTTCCTTCCTGTCTCTTGGGAAGCATGATCTTACCCTCTACTTCCTTCCCACAAATCTTTAGGTTGAAGTTATTATGATCCCTAATTTTGGTTCAGAGATTGAGGTTGAATAATTTTTAAAATTTAAATCATACTATTATTTTGAGGTGTATTACTTTATTCTTTGACATAGATTTTATAAGAGAGTCATACAACTTGAACTTTATTAAAAACTGAGAACACAATTGCAAGAATGTTTGAAGTACCAGGAAAAAAGCTGTTCTGCAGGTGATTGGCTGTTGGGTTTGTAGTACTGCAGAATATGTATACCTCATTTTCAAAGATAGTGCTACCTTGAAACATGCAAATATCAAATAAAATCAAAGTATCTTACCTAAATGGCAGAGGGACATATATGTGCATGCTATTTTTGATTTATGATTTTACTTGAATAAAAGAAATTAAACTAATTTTTGACAAATAAGTAGAGTTTTATAGTTTGAGTATTAGTAATTGGAACATTTAGATTCAATAATGTGTCCATCAGGACTCCTTCATCAGTGAAAGGAAGCCAGCTTAAACCAGCTTATGAAAATAAAGGGAGCTTAATTGTTTATGTAACTATGATTTCCAGAAGTGCATCTGGCTTCAGGCATGGTTAACAGCCAGGAACTCAAATGATCTCATCTGGACTCTTTCAGCTCAGCTGGTTTCTTTATTTGTCATTCTTCAGAGGCATATGGTTAGTAAGCTGATCACTAGCAATTTAAGATTGTCATCCTTCTGATTTAGTAATTCCAACCAATGGAGAACTTGTTAGGCCAAATATCCAGCTCTCTGCCTTAAAAAAGATGTATATTGACTCTGTTTGACCACTTGTGTGGCCATTTGAACAATTAGTGTGACCTTAGAGTGGTATATACAAGTAGGCCAGCCTGGTCACCATGTTTTCCCAGTGCTATAGTAGAGGAACACTGCCTAGTGACTGTAAGCCTCACTGGGATCTCATGGAGTGAGAGAGGCTTTCTCCAAAGGAATTAGGAAAAGGGAGACGAGAATGTATTCTCAGAGACCCAAACTGACATGACTTCAAATCATTAAAAATGGTATGTGAAATAATTCACATTAATTTTTGGTTTTACGATGGCAGTGAAACAACTTCCTACTGCCTTCTACAGAAGAAATTTATATAAAAGCAAAGGGTATAGAAGCAAAAATTCCAGCTCTTTATTTGATGAGAGGTGGGTGACCTCAATAACCCTAATCCGTAAACTTTGAAGACAGACAGATTTTGACTCGATAGAACAAAGGGAAGTGAAAATCTAAGCATTACAGAGATGACGACAGTGCTATCAGGAGGTGAGGCTTGGTGTTAAAAGCATAGCATCAGCTGATCGTTTGTCACAGGACTGGTTGGACTCTTGGGTCCTCATCTCACCCCAGACAGGGAACTATCTTCCCCATGTCTTAGGAATTGGAAAGTTTCTTCTCTGGAAAAGTTGAAATTATGACAATCTATAGACAGTGACAGTGGACAGTAGGGTTAAGGGAAAGTCTGCCTTGCTGGTAGAGCACCAGAAAAAAGAAATGTCGCCTGTAACATCTTAATATCAATATTCAAATGGAAATATCAGAATGAAAGCAGGATTTGCAAAATATTGTCATTTTTTCCTTGCCCTGACTAGGGTGATTTGAATTGACAAAGTTTGTGTTATGTTCTCTTAAAATAATTGGTTTTTATTTTTAGACATGTATAAAGCTGGATAATTATGAATGACAAAGTATTCATGTAGAATATCAGCTTTTGTCATATCTTTCACCAGTGATGAAGAAAGAGCTCTGTATGCTGTTTTCTTCTCAAAATTTAAGAAGGTAACAAAAGTTGAAATTTAGCAGACATCTTTTTCAAATTTTAATTACTTTAAAAATACTATTTTTAGGATTCAGTAAATATTATTCCTGTCTATGTAATTAATAAAATGTTATTATGATTTTTTATATTAAAAATCTTCAAATTGCAGTTTGGGTTTTTAAACATTCTAAATTTTAGTCTGTAAATATTATAAAAGCATTAAAATTTTGAAGTAGGGTCAAGTTGCTTTCTTTTTGAATAAGTTTCTAAAGCTTAATGAAATGGAAGGCAAATGTCTTTCCCTACTTAAAAAAAAAGTTTTATTTTATTCTTGTTATACTATAGTGAGACCAAAATAATGTGAAAAATTAAAAATAAAAGTGCACCAGAATTTTACTTGCCAATATAAATTTTTAAAAATTGTGCTGAATTGCTTTCGCTGAAAAACCAGATCAACTAGTCCATATGGATTCTCTAAGTAGTGATATTTTTTAGAGGATTTTTGTAGTTTTCTTTTGGCTTGGTGAGGTCAAGAATTTTAAATTAGAATTACAGAATTGGAAGGCCTCCCTCTTATTCATTTTACAAATGAAGGAACTGAAGTCCTGAGAGGTCATCATTTATCCAGGCTCACAGCTAATAGTGAAGGTCAGATGAGAATCAGGGCCTCCTGGCCATCAGTTCAATGATTTTTGTAAAAGACTTCTTGGGTTTATATTTACCACCATCACTTTATGTGCAGTATCCATAATTTATTGCATTAGGTCCAGTTAGCAAATTACAAGTTTGTGTTTAATCTTCTAAAGCTGAAAGAACTTCTGGGATTAGGAATACTGACAGTGACAAAAAGCATGGATAGCAGGAAGCATTTTTAAGACTCCTTGGTTGGGTGGGGGATGTCCCTTGATTAGATCCTGCTCTCTAGTAAGACCTCTAGTGTTTATTGTTCTCTAGGACCTGGTTCTGCCTTCTGGAAGATTCTTCCTTGACCATTTTTTTCACCCAGGGTTACACTTAATGTGGGCATTGGGGAATATATCCTTTGTTTCCTACTTTTTGCCCATGATCTTAAACACTGTTTTAAGGGTCATTCAAAGGCTTACATATAAGGCAACATTTGTGGGACTTTTGGCAATGTTATTCCCCCTAAAACTTAGCTGTTTTTTAACTATCTTCCTGCCGTAAATTCCATGTGCTAGTAATAGAGTGACTACATGTTCCAAATTGGCAGGGACAGTCTTAGTTTATATCCCTTGTCTTGGCAGTTAATATAATAATGCCCTTTTTGGTTCTCTGAATTTTCCCAGTTTAGATAATGAATTGTATAGTCCTCTAAAAAATATCACTCCAGGCAATAAGCACACCAAAAAATCCCAAGCCTGATTTGTGCCTTTGTTTCCTTACTCCTATTTCTGTCTCTCTCTCCACCTACTGGGGGTTCTTATTTGACCATTCAAAATGTGTTTTATCTGAAGTTAACATACTTAACCTAACCTGCAGCAAGGCTAAGTCCCTCTGTTTACCAGAGAAAGCGTAAGGAATCATTTTTGTTCAAAGGTTTCTTTAGTCTTAATTGTGTGAAATCCAGAAGTGGTCAGCTTTTCTAACTCTGGGAGTCCCTCAGATTTCTAGATTTCCAGTTTCCTTTCATTGCTGCTCTCAAGTCTTTCAGTGCTTATCTGTTCATATTTCTTTCTTAAAATCTTTGATAAAGGCAGCAAATAGTACTTTGTAATTCAGATATTCTGTTTTCCATTTCTTTTCTCTATGGACAAAATTGAGGTATGCAGTCATCACTAGGAGTCCTCAGGGAATTGGATTCAAGAGCTCCCCAAGATACCAAAATCCAGATATTCAAGTCCCTTATATAAAATGGCATAGTATTCACATATAACCTACACATATCTTCCTGTATACTTTAAATCATCTCTAGATTATTTATAATACTTAATACAATGTAAATGTTATGTAGTTGTTAAAATGTATTATTTATGAATGGTAATAAGAAAAGGTCTGTACGTGTTCAGTACATACACAAATTTTTTTTTCAAATAGTTGAATTCACAGTTGTTTGAACCCAAAGATTCAAAACCCAAAAATACAAGAGCTGACTGTAATTTACAGGCAATACATGCATAGCTTTTAAGTGCTCACTTCAATGAGTTTTGACAACTGTAACCAAATAAGATATAGAACATTTCCATTGCCCCAAATAGATGCCCCTTTCCAGTTAATTCCCCGCTTTGTTCCTCTGGAGGCAGTCACTTTTTTGCTTCTGTCACCAAGTATTATTAGTTTGGCAAGCAATGTTTTTATTAAGTGTTTGGCAAGCAATCTTTTTATTAAGTGCTTTGGGGTTGTATGGCATAACTACTTATCTACCTTTTACTCAATTTCTTCATCTCCTGTTACCTAGCTACTAAGCAATTACTATATATTTTAGAATTTTTCATCAGTGCCTTCCTTAAAGATACTATAGTGTTTTGTTTGAAAGCTAACTGCTGTAATAAATAGACCCCCATATGTATTAATAGCTCGAACCCAATTAAAGTATATTTACTAGCCAGGTGCGGTGGCGCATGCCTGTAATCCCAGCAGCTTGGGAAGCTGAGGCAGGAGGATCGTGAGTTCAAAGCCAGCCTCAGCAATTTAGCAAGGCCCTAAGCAACTCAGTGAGACCCTGTCTCTAAATAAAATACAAAATAGGGGTGGGGATGTGGCTGAGTGGTGGAGTGCCCCTGGGTTCAATCCCTAGTACCAAAAAAAAAAAAAAAAAAGTGTATTTACTGCTAATGAAATAGGTACTGAACCCTTTAGCAACTGGGGAAAGAACATGAACACACCTTATCTGCTTCTAAAAAAGTGCAACCAAGGGGTTGACCCTCAGTCACTTCCACTGTGTTCTTCTGGAGAGTACCATTCACCAAGCTACATCTGGTACAAGGGGCGAACCTGGAAATGTGAACTCTGGTGGGGTAGACATTTCCTGGTGACAGCCCCCACACTGTAACAGGGAAAAGTGATGTCTGGGTATGTTAATGTCACAGTTTTAATTTTATTAGAGTAATATAATACCATCTTGCATTTCTTTTTCGTCTTTGTGTTACTGCTTTTTTTTAATTTTATGTTTTCTAGATAAACTTTTCAGTGTTTAAAATAAAATGATATTGCTGTCTCTGTGGTAGAAATGTTAAAAAGCAAAAACAAATTATTTTCCCTAGATTATTCTGATAAAATTAAAATTAGTTCTGGGCATCAATGGATATAATTTTAATTCTTAAAAGACATAAAAGCCTGATCTTACCATTTTTATTCAAAATTGTGCCAGAAAGCCTAGTAGTCAGTAGAGTAAGTAAATTGGAGACAGACAGGAGCCTAAGACAAAAGATGTAGGAATGGAAAGGAAGAAAAAAAATGTCATTATTGGCATAGATATAATTGTCTATGTGGAAAACTGTCAGAACACTACAACTAAATTATTAGCACTAATGAAGATAGCAAGGTTTTTCAAAATACAAACTCATCATTGAAAAAATAGTTCTTTTCTGTAGAACAGCAGCAAACAACAAAATAGAAAGTAATGATAATCATTAATATCCTACATAGACATGGATTATTTGTCAAAATTAAGAAAATAACACTGATAGAGTAATGTTAACTTCAAGCTTTCATTCTGGGTTTCCCAGTGTTTATTTTGATGTCTCTTTCATGATCAATTCAGGATACCACTTCACATTCAGTGGCCATATCTCTTCAGTCCACTCCCATTTATGCAGTTTGTTGTTGCCATTGTTGATGCTGTTGTTTTTCTTGACTTTTTGGAGCTTTATACTTTTGAAGAGTAGTGGTCAATTATAGAATGGGACTCAATTTTATTTTGTCTGATGTTTTCTCATGATTGTATCACTTAATATCAGGAAGTAAATTATATCAGCATGACTTATTTCTGGTGGTATTAACTTAATTCACTTGGTTAAGATGGTCTCTTCCAGAGTTCTGCACAATAAAGTTACTATAGTGTCCCCCTTTTATCCATGGGGAACATGTTCCAAGACCTCTAGTGGATGCTGAAACTGCAGATAGTACCAAACCCCATAGATGCTACATTTTTTTCCTTTACATTATCTGTGAGAAAATTTAATTTATAAATTAGGTACAGTAAAAGATGAACAATAATAGCTATAATAAAATAGAATAATTACTACTGTAATAATATTTATGTGTGATCTCTGTCTCAAAATGTAATTTTTCATTTATTTTTGAGAGTATGTGGTTCTTTGTACTCGGTGCCATATTTTATCATATACCTTGCAGTATTGCCACAGAGTACTAGGGTTAATCTGTTCTTCCCTATTTTGTGCTGTGGTGCTTCTTTAGCACTTTCATAAATATAGATCTTGTTGGGCATCTTCCAGAAGAGCCTGGTTTCATCACAGTTGAAAATTTGCTTTGGATGATACCTATATCTTATTTCCTTAATCAACTTCCTCAACTCTGCTAGAAATGCAGCAGCAACTCCCCAGGAGGATCTCTCCAGTAATTTTTATATTTTAGACCAAGACTATTCCTGAGTCTGTATAACCATCCCTTAGTTGCAGTAAATGGCTTGGTGTCACTCATGTCACAGGATCCTTTTCTACATTGTCATGTGTTGCTGTCAATTGGAAGACATTTTCTGTTTGTCTTCTGTCCAGAAATGTAATGCCTCTTTAAGAAAAAGCACTTATCATACACTGTGGCCAGAGCTTTTTGCAGTTTTATATTTGACAGTGAAAGTAGCATGAATTTCATTTGAAGATTGTTCTCACTGTAGATCTTAGCAACCTCAACAATTTTTTTTTTTTTCTAAGTTGAAAACCTTTACCTTTTTACTGAGTGGAAGCGTTTGATAGCTTCTTTTTGGCACATCCACATTGCCAGTATCACTGCTTTTTTGCTTTAGAGTCATAATTAAGTGACTAAGAGTTACTCAAACATAAGTAGTATGATACCATAATAGTCAATGTTATAACCAAGATAGCTACTAAATGATTGACAGGCAGATAGTATATACACTGCATCTATACTGTACATCAACTGTGTATTCACATCCCCAGGAGGAAAGAATGAGATTTCATCACACTGTTCAGAACATTATGTGATTTAAACTTATAAATTGCTTATTCCTGGAATTTTCCACTTAATATTTTTGAACCATGGTTGAATTCAGGTAACTGAAACCATGGAAAGCAAAACCACAAATGTAGAATTGAGTCATTGTATAGAAATGTAATTTTTTTTAATTTATAATTTACATAGCAACACAATATCATTTTTGAATAAGTCTAATACATAATGTCTTAGACCTTTAATTATAAATTTGTGAACTTTTATTAAGAGATTGAATATAATCTAATTAAATATAGAGAAACACTACATTTATGAATTAGAACACTTAATATTGAAAAAATGTTAATTTCTCAGTGCATATAGAATCAAATCTCTAACATATTTTGGGAATTTTGTCATTACTGTTAATGTTAATAAGATAACAAAATGCTATTATTTTATTATTTTGATGATACTTGACACTATAGTTCTGACCTTATAGAAGGGTAGTTATTAAAAAATTGCAAGTGCACTTCTAAAGAATAAGGTGTTTTTCCTACCCTATATCAGGAGGTGGTTTTCCTGCCTTTATATCATGACTTAATATAAAATCATAGTAATTAAGCTAGGGTATGATGTAAATTGCTCAATGGAAAAAATAGAGAATTCATAAACCTATATATGGAAACTTTGCTTTATTACAAAACTCGTGTCAGTGAAAGGAGGACCCAGTTTTCAGTATATGGCTTGAGGTATTGGATTGTCCATATGAAAGAGAATAAAACTGGATTCTCAAATACAAATGGAAAAAAAAGTTAAAATGTTATAAATTAACAAGTATAATTAAGTTTAATTATAAAACTAAAAATTATAAATACAGAAGCAGAATTTAGGAACAAAGTTGAAGAAAAACCAAAACTGTCAAAGAAATGAAAACAAGAATTTGAAGGAATACAAGAGAAAAAAGATGGTGCAGAAAACAGAGGTCAGAGAGATTAGAAATGAAAGAAGTGAACAAATTCAAATATAGATCTGAGGAAGTGATAAAATATCTTAGTTTTAAAATATCAGTGTTTATGATACGCCAGGAACTGCATCATTGACTTTGCTCATGCTGCTGAGTTATATGCCAGAAATCAAAAAGTAATCCATAAATTATATTAACAATCACTCTAATGACAACCTAATTATCCTATCATCTGTAGGTTACTAAAAAGACTAGAAATCACTTGACTTATAGAAGAATTTGTTAACACTTTCTCAGTTTGAGGAAGTTTTAGCAAAAAGGCTTAACTAATATTTATCAAATGACTGTTATTACTCTTTTATGTAGAAGTACTCTATTTAATCCAATATACTTAGAAGGGATAAGAACTATTATTAATTTCAACATGTATTTGTCAATATATAAATTTTAGAGAAGTTTTAAAAGATGTCTTAATTATGTTTTTAGCAAACTTGTAGCTGTAAATAGAGATTACTTTGTTTAGGGAAAATGGCTCCATTTAATCTAATTTACAAAGCTAGTCTTCATTTTTAAATTTATCTTTCAAATAAGACATCCTTCTTTCAGTAAAAATCCAACTTGATTTTTTAACTCAAATAAATATGTTAATACATGCCGCCATGACAACCATCACATGACAGAATTCTAATTCTAATATAGATAAATAGGTAAGGCACAGAGCCCTGCCATGTGTTGCCTGGATACAGTAATGTACTGCTGCCCTCAGTGTTTCTTTGCTTTGTACTCACTGAAGGCTCCTAGAGAGATGCTTCTTTAACAGTAATAAGGCTGTGGAAGAGGGAAGACCCTTAGGTAAAACATCATCCCTACTGCTTTATTTCATCTGATTTATAATATTATAATATGGGCCCAAGTACTCAATTTCTTAATAAAATATAAATGAGATGGGAAAAGAATAAGACCTTATTGCGGTTCATTGATTAAATGAGAATTCATAAATAGCATTGTTTTAATTTGTCCCATTCTTTGGCAGCCTGGGGTTTTTACATCCCAGGAGTTATACATTTCTTTTGTAAAGTCGAGGAAAGGTGACTGTGAAATGGGGAAAAGGAGCCAGCATGATAACTTGGCTACCAGCATATTCCCAGAAAGATCAGTATTGGGAAGAATGAAGGTTGAGGACCTAGAAATTGATTGCCTTAAAACTATCTTATCTTGCCTTAAAAATACACATTTCTTGGAAATTCTTTGTAAAAACCCAAATGTACCTACCATAGTTTGAAGCCTACTAATATATGGAACAGTTAGAATAGATTCATTATATGTATAATTCTCAACACAACAATTACAGAACCTAAATTAATGAAACCAATGACTAGATATTAAACTTTTCTGAAATAAAAAGCAACTTGAATCTAAATATCGAAAGGGCATACTGTGTGCCTTGGCTTTATAAATTTCCTGAACCTTAGATAAAGAAAATTCCTCTGGAATCAGGCAATAGCTTGAGATAGTTATAAAAGGGAAAATTATGTTGACCTTAGATTTCATTCGATGTAAGAAAATAGAGCGTGATTTTAAAATCTGTTTTAGAAAAGAACAGGTAATTTTTAGACTTTTATTTGTCTAGTTTTTCAAGTACAAGTCAACAAACAGTTCAGAACTCAAAAGAATTTTTAAAAGTATTCCTTTGAGCCTTTATTGAGGCAACACTAGAAGACAAACTCTTTTTAACCTGGTTTAGCAAGGTAAAGATTTGAAGTAGCCAAAACATCTTGTGCCAGTGCTGAAAGTTTTTTTTCATTCATAGATGAACTGATAATACACCAATGAGAGAACTGACTGATTTTTCAGGCCTTTGGGGTTCTCCAAAAGTAGAAAAAAGTCATTCAGCAGTCTCATCAGTGATGGAAAGGATCTGAACAAGAGACTTGAGAAGAGGATCAACCACATAAATACAGTTATTTGCTGCATTCAGGTTCAACCTCCTTAGCACAAAGATGAAGCACTAAGTTTTTATACTAATTTCTAGAGGTTTTGAAGTTGACAGAATCTTGGGTATGGACTTAACACCATGAGTGTTTATCAAAAAAATTTCCAAAAAACATTAACTTTACATTCTTCTAGGTAAAACAAGTTAAATCTGTAATAGATCTCATATGCTTGAATTTGGAAAACCCTGAATATATTCGGGTTGGTAGAAAAAGTGCAGTATAACACTCCTGCCACTTTGGAACAAAACTACATAGTTGTGAGTTGCAGTAAAATATGTGTCCTTTATTCCTTTCTGAGAAGTTATTAAAGGAAGAGTATTATATTTTTTTCTTGTTATGAAGAGGTTAGGTATCTTAACCAAATTTTCTATTGGCTTTACCCTGCTATTTCTGTTCTTGACCTTTGTGGTTGATGGCAGCAGATGAGAAAAATGAAATCTGTAATAACTCTATCTGAACATGAGCTGCAGTGCTCTTTGGTACTAATACTGCAGCCAGGGTGCTAGACTCCAGGCCATTGTGTTCTTCAGTCTGATTGCCTAGAGACAGATAGAAATACCAAGTACAAAGGGGATGGTGAAGCTTTATTAATTTTGCTTCCCTCAGAAGGAAAAAAAAATGATGGAACAAGTTCTTGAGAGGAGAGTGTGCCTATGAAAGAAAGAAAATGAATCCAGAAACACATGAGGACAGTCAGAAAAAAAAAAAAAAGAGTCACTTTAAGCCGCAAATCAACAATTAAAAGACCTCATCCTGTGTTTACCTCTACCTTAATATGCTGTATCTCTTGATCTCCTTATGACATGTTGGATAAGATTTCTTTGGAAAATGTGGAAACAACTGCCCAAAGAAATTGTAAATGAACCTGGGGCTCTATCCCTCCCTGATGGCTAAGTGGAAGAATTGAGTCTATTTAGTATTGGTAATGAAGTGTGAGGATGGGGGAGGGGCAGATGAGGTTCAGAAAAAGTGGTACAAAATAAAGCGGTCTCAAAATCAGTCTACTCCAATTACTGACAAAGCACAAAAAATCAAGGAGGTTCATTTGAAGTTCATGAACAGAGATAAGGATATATGTTACATATTTTTTTATATTTTGTATATATATACATACATATATATGCATGTATGTGTATATATATGCACACACACACACACACACACACGCATAAAATATATCTTACTGATGAAGAGAAGTAGGTTAGGCAATGGCCACCAATGAAGAAATCCATCATAAAGGATACTGAGGAAGAGAACTGTAGTGGAATAAACTTGATAAAGCAAAAAAAAGGCTTCATAAAGAGAACAAATTTGATTAAGAAGATTATGGAAGAATAAGGCAAAACTTATGAAGAGAAGACTTTTTAAAGGGGAAGCCCAAAGAAAAGCCAGCAAGAGGCAAGCAAAAGACCAAAGATGAAATGGATGCCTTTTAGGATTGGGATGATGAGGAGGAATTTGATCATTCACTCTCAGATCCTCATAAAAACACAAGTCTGAAGAATAAGTAGTGAAGCTATGAAAATAGAAATTAGTGATGTCAGGAAGAAACAAAATGAAGAAAAGGAACAACAGGGAGTGGAACATATCAGAATTGAAGAGGCTACAATGGAAACAAGGCCACATAGAAAACTGTAATGTCTTTGGACACAGACCTATCTTTAGGAGAAAACAAAGAGCTTGTGTTACATCTGCTCAAAGTAAAAGTTAACTACTTCCTGTTTTTCTCTTCTTTTTGAAACCCCTGGTTGTGACTATGTGAGCCAGAAGTCAAAAGAGTTAGCCTTGGAGCACTTAAGTAACGTGAGTCCCATGCCTAAAGGATCAATGAACCTGCAAACTAAAGGATCATATATCTAACCCGCTTCTTGCCCCATCATAGAATACAGTTAAAGCAAGAGCAGATTATAAGTCTCCTGGTCCTATGTCTAGCATTTATGTTTTAGACTTTACCTGTTTCTTTTATTTTGCTGCCAAATTGTAGAGTCCCTTGTCCCATTTTTAAAAGTCTTGACTTGTTATCCATACAGAATGTACTATGTATTATTAAACAAAATTTATCAGAAGTTTGATGGATTTAATATCTCTGAAGGGAGAGAATATGGTAGAGCAGCCCTAAGAAATGAGTATTTTTGCATTGAGATGGTAAATTATACACCTTTTTCTTATTTTAAAAAATGTAGGACATTTGGGGATATATTTAACAAAAGCATGCAAAATCTCTACTTTGAAAACAAAACAGTACAGAGAAAAATTAAAGACCTAAATAAATGAAGAGAGATGCTTTGTTCATGGATTGGAAGACTGAAATAGATGGCATTTCTTCCTATATTGATCTATGAATTCAACATTAATCCCTGTCATTATCCCACAGGTTTTTTTTTTTTCTAAAAGTGACAAGTCAACTGAGAATATTCTAAATAGTCTTTCACATAGCTAGAAGACTTGATTTTGTACCATAACTGTAACACTACAATAACCATGACAGTGTGTTACTGCTAGAAGGATTAATAAATAGATCAATGTAACTGAATAAAGAGACCAGAATAGACCCACACTTATATAGTCATTTGATTTCTAACAAAGATCCAGAGCAACTCAGTGGGGAAGGAAAAACAATTTTTATAATGGTACTGTATGTAGCAACTGGATATCCAAGGGAAAAAAAATCTCAGTTCCTGTCTAGCACCATGTACAAAAATCAATGTGAGATGGATCATATTACTAAATGTAAAAGCTAAAAAAACATACAGACTTGAGAATATTGGAATATATCTTTATGACTTGGGGGTAGGCAAAAATTTCTTAAGATATAGAAGCAATCACTAAGAGAAAAGTTTTATAAGTTGGACTTTATCAAAATTTAAAAAGCTTGTGCTCATCAAGAGAGCATTAATAAAAGAAGAAGCCATAGACTGGGAAAAAAATATTTACGTAGCATGTATTTGTCAAACTATATAGATAACAAATTTATACAGCTCCATAAGAAGAAGACAGCAGAAACAAAAAAGTGTTGAAGCAGGCAAATGATTTGAAAAGACACATTATAACTCAGGCAAACCCTGCACAGCAGAAGACATTCATATGGTGAGTAAGCCTGTGCTCTACAACATTAGTCATCTGGGAAATGTGAGTTAAAAGGATAATGAAATACCCACCATAATTGCTAAAATTAAATAGATTGTTAGTGAATTTCTCATATAACTGAAATTCCTATACCTTCTTACACATCTTAAACAACTGGAATCATATACGTTTTAGGATAAAAGGTCTGAAAGTTTCTTACAAAGTTAAACATACACTTACATGATGTTATAGTCTGGGATCTTAAATGTTTTGAAGACTTGATCCCCAGCGCAAAAGTGTTCATATGTGTGTGTGCTGGTGGGGGAGTGTCTTTGGAAAGTGATTAGATCATGAGTTCTCAGGCCTCATAAACTAATTAATATACTTATGGATTCATAGCTTAATGGGCTTGGCAAGGAGGAGCTTTGCTGTAAGTGCAAGCTCTCTTTCTGCTTCCTGGCCACCATGAGGTTCATCTCATACTCCCCACCATGATGTTTTGCCTTGTGATAGACCCAATGCGACAGGGCCAGTGACCATGAACTAAAACCTTGAAACCATGAGCCAAAATAAGTCTTTCCTCTTAAATTGTTTTTCTCAAGTGTTTGTCACAGCAATGGAAAGCTGACTAATACTCCTCATGACTCAGCAGTTCTCCTAAGAGAACTGAAAATATAAGTTCACCAGAACAAAAGATGTTTATGAGAAGTATATATAATATGTGTACCTAGTAACTTTAATAGCCAAAACTAATTGAAAACAGTTCAGAGAAGACATAAATTGTGCTGTATTCAAATAAATCATCAGGGATGAATTTCATAAATGTAATACTGAGTGATAAAACCAAGTGACATAAGAATTCTTCCAATATAATTCCATCCAAAATCTTGCCAAAATTAAACAACATAATGATTAAATATATATATATATATACACACACACATATATATATATATATATATATATATATATATTAACATTAGAAAGTAAAGAAAAAATTTGTAGTTGGGGAGAAGGCATGAGAAAAAAGATTGAAATGGGAAAGGCCATAAAGTGGACTTCAAAGTTATGAGTAATGTTCTGTTTCCTAAACTGGCTAGTGGGAAAACAGGTGTTCATTTTATTATTTTTCTTTATAACTTGTACATATGTTGGAAGTATTATTTGGTATGTATTCAATTTTAATAGTTTCTTCAGAGATGAACATACATTTAAAGTTAAACAATCTTTAAGGATACTTCATTAGCAATATATTCAAAATGTAAGAAACAGGCTTTGTGATATCATTAATCCAGTCATTTATTCAAGTGTTTATCAAATGCTTGGACACAGACTGATATGGATATGACCCAGTTAAGCCTTTATTTAAAGGCTATAGTTTTGGTAACTATCTTAAAAATGAGTTAGAAAAACAACTGAAACAAAAAATGATTACAATTCACATTAGAAATAGTATAAATCTTCTGACTGATACTATTTCGCAGAAGTTATGCCAGTATGGATTTTTCACTTAACTGGAAGGGTAAATGAAACCATCAGGAAAGACAAAGGTAAATTTTTTTTTTATTTATTTATTTATTTTTTTTTTGCTCTTTGAATGAATCTCTTTCAAGTAGAATTCTTTTAAAATATGATGGCCAGACAACTGGAAGAGCCCAGCTCCCACCTCCTTCCCCAAATGCTGGTCCAGCTGGCTTCCAAAGGCACATTGTTAGGAATTGAACTGATTATTGATCCAGGATTGAATTTTTTTTTTTTTTTTTTTGAACCAGGGATTGAACTCAGGGGCACTCGGCCACTGAGCCACATCCCCAGCCCTATTTTGTATTTGATTTAGAGACAGGGTCTCACTGAGTTGCTTAGCACCTTACCCGTACTGAGGCTGGCTTTGAACCCACAATCCTCCTGCCTCAGTCTCTCCAGCTGCTGGGATTACAGGTGTGCTCCACCACGCCTGGCCCAGGATTGAATTTAACTTACAATCAGGTCATGGAGACTGTATCCTATACAGTATCCTTTATACTTAAAATCAGGTCATGGAGACTGTATCCTTTCTCAAAACTTAACTATGATAATTCTCAGGATACTATGGTTAACACCTAGATCTTAAAATTGTTCAGTTGAATTCTAAACATTTAAGGTACTTATAAATTTTTCATCTCAACATTTCATGCAAAATCTGTGAATAGTTTTCATTAAATGAACTTGCTAGAAAATAAAGGTTGAACTCTGTAGCTGTAATTTAGCCCTAAATTTGTAGCTTAAGGGTTTACCCCAATTCTTATCTCTATAAGTATCCCAACGTTCCTATGAATACCAAATAATAAATTCATAGTGTTAGATATCTGGCAAGATGACAGTCTGATTCCTTATATGAGCTATTTAAATATATACAATTGAAATTCCAAGGCCTTATTGCTTCATTTATCACACAAAATGCCAGAGTTCTGTAATATTTTTTAAGAAAAGCTACTCAACTTCTATGAATTCTCATAGAAATGACCACAAATATTATGCCAATTTAATCCTAAGTATTGAAGTTAGGGTTCTAAATGACATTTAATACTATGATTTATTTTCTATCTTAAGCTTTATAGGGCACAAAACAAGATCCTATCCTTTCATATTGCTTTTTTATTTTTAAAGAGCCTGAGTGATGATAAAAATCTAAGCTTAAGAACCGTCGAATGCTTTATGATATTTCATTTATTTTTCAAAGGATTGGGGTGTCACCAGTAAGCCTATTAGAATTGTAGGTATAAAGTTCCATGATTAAAAAAAACGACCAGCTGCATAAACAAGTGTGTGAGCTTTGTAATTTAATTCTACATGGTTTTTTTTTAATACTTCAAAGTACCAAAGGAGGCAGTTTTTCTTAGGTCATAAATAGTTGTTTATGTCATTATGATCTCAAACTTCCTAGTACATTTCAAGATCTACTTTTAAAAATATTAATACTTCTATTTCATATTTGTTACAACTTCAAGATGTTTCTTCTTTTTTTCTCCTAAAAGCTTGCTTTATCCATGAACTGACACTAGCAAAGATGGGATTTGGGGAAACTTGAGGAAGACTACTTTTGAAAAATTGTAGTCAAAGACTATCTTAGAAAATGTATTGAAAACACTTTAAACCTACTTTTATTATTTTTTTGTTGTTGCTAGGATTTGTGTGTGCTAGGTGAGTGCTCTACCACTGAGCTACACCTTCAGCCATATTAACTGTTTTTTAATTATACTTTTAAGTTTGGGGTAATTGTAAATCCACATGCAGTTATGAGAAATAATATACATCCCATATACCCTATACAAGTTTCCCATCAATGGTAACATCCAGCATATTAACATAGATACAATTTAGATATCATTTGGATTTACCTAGTTTTTTTAAACTTATTTGTGTGTGTGTGTGTGTGTATAGTTAGTTCTCTATAGTTTTTATCACGTGTAGCTTCTTGTAGCTTTTCTGGTTAGGATGAACATTTCCATCACAAGAATTCCTTGTGCCCTTTTATAACCATATTAACCTACCTTCTGACCTTCTCACCCCCATCCCTAACTGCTGGAAAAAACTAATCTGTTTTCTGTTGTTGTTTTTTAAAAATGTGAAAAAGCAATATTCAACCTTTTGGGATTGACTTTTTTGTTGAGTATAATTCATTGAGATTCATTCAAGTCATTTTATCTATTAGTAGTTCATTCCTTTTCATTGTTGAGTTGTATTCCATCAAAATCTGTACGTACAAAATCTGATGAGATGATCCAAAATGTCAGTATAAAAGATGTTTGTTGAAACTAACCAATTAATTAAAATTTCAAATGTGTTTTGTTATTTTAGGTATTTAGATTGGATTTGTCAATGTCTTTATGTACTAAGAACAGATGAATCATTACCTATATAGTGAAAATGTATTTCCAGAATTGGGGGAATCATTTTATTCCCTAACTCATTCTAATAAAAACTGCAAGGTTGGGGGTGCAAGACCATTCTTTGTTCTGAGTCCTGCAGATCTGCTCTTTAGGTTTGTTTGTTTGTTTGTTTGTTTTCCTTTATATAGCCTGCAATAACTAACACGCTTCATATTGCCCATTGTTACCCAAATAGGTCTCCTTACCCTTGTGCCTGTGCTTGCTTTTCCAACTGAATAATTGTCTTCTTTAAATTCTGGCTAGTTGAACTATTTCTGTCCCCCTTTCTTCTGAATGCAGTTTTCCTTGATGTGCCATGAAAAAAGGCATAGAGCAGTGAATATAAATAATAAAAGTATTTGGCCTCCTCTGAGAGGCCAGGGAAAGCTTCTCTAAGGAGGACATTTAAGCAAGTGATCCGAAGGATGAATAGGAGTTAACTAAGAGAAAGAGGAAAGAACATTTTAAATGGGAATGGACACTTACAAAGACCCCATGGTGGTAAGGAGCAAGGCAAGCATGAGGAATTGGAGTACAGCCAATGTTATATGTATTTTTTAGTGAGGGACACAGAAATATATTAAGAAACTTGCCCCAGGTTAGATAACAAGTGCAAGAGAGGATTTGAATGCAAGAAATCCGCCTTCAGGGCCCATATTCCTGTATCCTGCCTGTGGCAGACAGATAGAAATCTACAGGTTTATAGATCTGGAGTTCAGAGAAGAGGTCTGAACTCGAGATTAAAATGACCAAAAAGCTTGTTTTTAATTTGTATCAATGAGGGTGAATAAGGCTATAGTTATGGGGGAGGTATCCTACGGAGTGAATATAAAATGAGACATGATTTTTACCTTGAGGTGCTTTAGCATTCAATGACCAAGTGTGGCCAGAAAGGCTGAAAGGAAAACATAGGGCTTCTGGTTCATGTAGGTTAAGGGAAAAGAGTAGATTATGAACAACATTTGTTTTTCTGTTAAAATATTCAGATAAGAGTGACTCAGGAGACTGAAGTAGGAGGATAGAGAGTTCAAAGCCAGCCAAAGCAAAAGCAAGCTTCTAAGCACATAAGTGAGTTGCTAAGTTAAAATACAAAATAGGACTGGAGATGTGGCTCAGTAATCGAGTGCCCCTGAGTTCAATCCCTGGTACCACCCTAAAAAAAGGAACAAACAGCATCTGTGGATGACACCAATGAAAGAGATTTTGGGGAAGTAGTGTGGTAGAGCTCAAGAACACATCAAGACTGAGGAAGCAAGAATAAGAACATTTTGGCAATTTTATAGAGATGTTTATTTGAAACAGGGAATATCTAGATTAGAACTGTGGACTACAGCTGGAGAAGATGTGAGGCCAAATGGTTTGGGTTTTGTTTTAATGCGAGAAACTTGAGTTTGTTTTAAAGCCAGTGCAAGAGGTTGAATATAAGCAAGAGAAGGAATGTTTTCATTTAAGAAAAAACAAAACAAAACAAAACAGGAGAAAATAGAACTGAGGCATAGGCAGGGCCTTGGTCTCAGAAAGGAGGAGGGGCATTCCCTCTCTTGGGTCAGGTCAGAAGTAGGAGGTTGTGTGTGATACTGGGAAGATGAGTGACTTTCTGTCTGACCACTTCAGTTTTCTCTGGCAAATAATGGTGAAATGGAAAGAGGAGTTGTAGTTCCAAAGGTTTGAGAAGTTAATGGAAAGGATTTAGTGTTCATCCAGGTGGCCTGTTCGTGTGTTTCCAAAAATGATCAGGACACTGGGTTTCTTAGGTGACCACAAACACCTCTTTCCCAGCACTTCCAGGCCTTGAGGAGATGAGGACTTACAGGACACAGAGAGATTGGAGCGATGTTGATGCCGCTCTTCTGTGTGTGTGTCCATTTCTTCTAAGAATAAGGTCAGTATTAAATCAAACAGAAATGAAGAACATATGAAATGCTGTACTGTGGAAAATTCTAAGCACATTTTTAGAAAAACGCATTTTCAATAATTGAAAATGTTTTTATTGAGAATCTTACAGTACTTAAGATTATGGACATGTTATCTTACATTTCACCTATTGTAGAAGATGTGTTTTCTACCCACAAGACTCCTCAACCAACTTTTTAAGACATGGCCTGTGCTACTAAGCAAGCTGTTGAGTGCATACCCTTAAGTATTCACTAAATAAATGGTGAGAAAAGTAGGAAATATTGCAACTCAACTGCTATTGTGGGGTATATTTTATTTGTTAAGAGGATTTTTTTTACTAAAACATAACTTTTTTGTAAATCTTTACTAAATAGATTTGAAATAACAGTGATTTCCATCCTCTTTTGAACCTGCTGAGAGAATTACTTTCCCTTACCCAATTAAAATGTATTTATTTAATGTAACTCAGCCAGTTATAAATGTCATTTTTTAAATTATGAAAGTTTTAAATTATGAAAGTTTAAATTATGAAGTTATGAATTAGTTCAAGTTTTGCTTGAACTATGTTATCGTTATAGTTTAATACTTTTTATAGTGAGTAGAGTATGTGACATTTTGTCTTGATTTTTTATAAATTTTTTAATTTCTTCTAATTAGTTACACATGACAGCAGAATGCATTTCATGCATTTTGATAAATCATACATAAATGGAGTATAATTTCTTATTTTTCTGATTGTGCCAATTGTAGGATCACATTGGTCATGCAGTAATATATGTACATGAGGTAATAATGTCTGTTTCACTCTACTGTCCTTCCTACCCCACACCCCTTTCTCTCCCTTCACTCCCCTCTACCTAATATAACATACCTCTAGTCTTCCTATCCCCTTGCCCCTTATTATGAGTTAGCATCACCATATCAGACAAAACATTTGACTTTTGGGGTTTGGCTTATTTCACTTAGCATGATATTCTCCAACTCCATCTATTTACCAGCAAATGCCATAATTTCATTCTTCCTTACTGAGTAATATTCCATTGTGTATATATATGAGTTGAGCTGCTGTAAACATTGATGTGGCTGCATCACTGTAGTATGCTGATTTTAAGTCCTTTGGGTATAAATTGAGGATTAGGATAACTGGGTCAAATGATAGTTCCATTCCAGATTTTCTGAAGAATCTCCATACTGCTTTCCATACTGGTGGTAACAATTTGCATTCCCACCAGCAATGTATGAGTGTACGTTTTTACCCACATCCTGCTCAACATTTATTGTTGCTTGTATTCTTGATAATTGCTATTCTTACTGAAGTGAGGTGAAATCTTAGAGTAGTTTTAATTTGCATTTCTCTAATTGCTAGAGATGTTGAACATTTTTTCATTTATTTATTGATCAATTGTACTACTTCTATGAAGTGTCTGTTCAATTCCTTCTCAGCAAAAGAAACAATATGTGAAGAGCAAGAGTCTACAAATTGGGAGAAAATCTTTACCACGTACACCTCAAATAAAGCATTAATCTCTAGGGTATATAGAGAACTCAAAAAACTTAACACCAGAACAGCAAATAACCCAATCAATAAATGGGCTAAGGAACTGCACAGATACTTCACAGAAGAAGAAATACAATCCATCAACAAATACATGAAAAAAATATTCAACATCTCTAGCAATTAGTCTTGATTTTTGAAAGAAAATTCTTGAATATAAATAGCTTTAATTTGAACTCTATTAATTTAGAATTGGCTTAGGAACAGCAGAATGCTTACACAACAAGGCTTTAAAAATACTAAAAGGTATTTTATTTTCACTGTTTTTATTAAGAATTCTGTAGGTAAAAGGATAATGTATTTCTGTAGATAAAGTACTTTTCCCCATTCTAGAAAAAAAGATTTTGTTTAAACCAGTGGTTCTCAAAAGGGAGTGGTATATCAACCCCTGCTGCGTAGATTGTTTTATTCCAATCAGATTTGGTAGTGCCACATCCTTCACCTGTTCTGTCTCTGCCCACCTATGACTATAGGGCGCTTATTCTGGGAGTGGATGAAAAGATATTCTATTCCATTCTTCTGAACATAGTCTGGAGGACTGCAGTATTTGCTGAAGCATAGTATTCTTGTCTCTTCCTAAGCACCCATCACTTCTTGCCTTCATTGACCTTAATGTTCTCTATTTTTCTCTCAGAGAACTTGCTTCCTCCAATCTACCATCCTTTAAGTACGCCCTTTCCTCTTCCCTGTGCCTGTTGCATTAAGTGAACCTTCTTCCCCATCCCACACATGCTAATATGGGAAGAAAGCCTTCAGTGTTTCTGCATCCAGGATGTCCCAGATATGGGTAGAATGCAGAGAGCTCTAGGCCTTCCTTCCCAAGAAGTGCTCAGTTGAACCTAAGGAGCTTCAGTCCTCAGGAACTAAGGTGAAAGAAGATCCAGCCAGACAAACTATGAAAAGAATAAATTTACTTGACAAAGATAATTCAAAAATCTCTTTGCATCCCTATGCATCCCCTACTTGTATGGATATATTGCAGTGTGGTCAGGAAACTTGGAAGACATGTTATGCCAGTTTGAAAGCATATTTTTAGATTCAGGCCTATTCCCCATCGTGGTTACCATGACTGCATAAGCCAAAACTACTTCTGAAATACCTTTGCCATGTTTTAGTTAGATCATAAAGTTAGTGTCATTAATTTGGAACATTAACATTCCTTCTGTCATTAATACTGCCTTTGACAAGTGTGAAGATGATTCACCATGCAGTATCAAAAAGCCAAATGTTTTTATTACTTTCAACAAGAGTTTATATGAGTTGCTGTTCAAGATGATGAAGAGTGAATAGGATTGAGGACTAGGAAAAGAAAATTAAAGTAAAAAGTTGTCTGGGCCAGGCTCACTGTGCACATCTGTAATGCCAGCTGCTCCAAGCTGAAGCAGAACGACTATAAGCTCCAGGACAGCCTTGGCAACTTAGGAGGGCCCTGTCATAAAAAAAAATTTTCTAAAAAGGCTAGGGATGTAACTCAGTGGTAGAGCACTTTTCTAGCAAGCACAAAATTCCTGGGCTCCATTCCCAATTCCAAAAAAAAAAAAAAAAAATGCACTGTTGTCTGAGATCTATCATTTCAGATGTTGTTTTCTGCTTTTCAGAAATATAAAATTTCAAGCCATAATTGAGAAAGTTAGAAAATTTTGAAGGATTTGGAAAGTAATGTAATTTTCCTGCTGCCCAAGTAATGACGACAATGGTTTAGTACCAGCTACTGGAGATTATGTGTGAAGGCGTAAACTATTGACTACATAAAAGTCACAAACAAAAGTTAGGCATTTCCTTTGATTCGTAACTTCATATAGTTCAATAATTAGTATTTAATCATGTCCGTGTACATACAATTTTGAGAAATCTTTGTACTTTACTCAAGTGGTAAACTTTTGTGTTAATAATAGATAAGGCAAATGTCTGTATAGGTATTTGCTTATGATCCCAAATACTGTGTCATTTTTTCAAAAACATGTAGATGTATAACATGACAAACAAATAATATTGTTTAGTATTTTTCTCTTAAAAATTTGAAAATCTACTTTTTCCTAGGTGTGTTGAAGAAAGCCAGCATACATTATTTTCTTTATGTTTTGACAGAAATAACAACAAATTTCATGCAAGAAAAATAGAGGTATTTTATTTTTTACATTGATATAATTGTCTTAATTTCTAGATTTGCCTCATAAGGCCTATTTTAAAAATCAACTGCAGTGGATACTACTTCCCTGAGCATATTTTATAAATGATGTTTTTTAAAGCATAAAATTTATTTTTTGTTGTATCCAGCGATATAATGTTTCTTTCAAAAATGCTTGTGCAGACTAAATTTCAGTATTAGCTCTTTGAAAAAAAAACTTTTTTTCATATGCATGTGTATTTTTTATGATCATAATGCTTTGCAGTAATTTTTTTAAGCTATGCCAATGAGATTGATGTGCAGTTAATCAGGGAATATAGGACAGCTGCATTCCTTTCTTACTTCGCTCTCCTTAGAGTTCCACAGAATAGCTGCATAAGGAAAGATCAACTACAAAGTGGGAAAATGATTGCGCATACATCTTACCATTGGGATGATATTAGATGGCATGATGAGCACCCTCATGACTACACCAGAATAGTTTGTTCTCCGTGTCCAGATCCAACACTAAACCAACTAGACCCAACACTCACTTACAGAACATGCCACCCCTAAAAAGCATAATACACATTCTTTTCAAGCATAAATGGAACATTCTATAGAATATATGTTGAGGCTATAAAACAGTCCGCAGAATGTATAAAAAGTATGGCAGTGATAAAAGGTATGTTATCTGCCCACCACAGAATACAATTAGATATAATTAACAGAAGGAAATTTGGGAAATGTACAAGTATATGGAAATTAAATAATACTTCTAAACAATCAATGGGTCAAATAGACAAGGAATTAGAAAATACTTTTAAGATAAAATAACCTACAACACTACATTCCAAAACTTATGGGATGTAATAAAAAAAAAACATAGGGAAATTAATAGCTTTACATGTCTACATTTTTTTTAATTGATTTAATTTTGATTCATTGAACACAAATGGAGTACAGCTGTTGTTTCTCTGGTTGTACACAAAGTAGAGTCACACCATCTGTGCATTCATACATGTATACAGGACAATAATGTCTCTCTCATTCTGTTATTCTTGCCCCCCCACCCCAACCCCACCCCTCCTTTCTCTCTATGCTGTCTATCCTTCCTCCATTCTTACCTCCATTCCAACACATTATGCATCATCATTCATTTATCAGAGAGATCACTTGGCCTTTGGATTTTGGGGATTGGCTAATCTTACTTAGCGTGACAGTCTCCAACATCATCCATTTACTTGCAAATGCCATAATTTTATTCTTCTTTATGGCTGAGTAATATTCCATTGTGTATATATACCACAGTTTCTTTATCCATTCATTTACTAAAGGGCATCTAGGTTGGTTCCACAATCTAGCTATTGTGAATTGAGCAGCTATGAACATCGATGTGTCTGCATCACTGTAGTAATCTGATTTTAAGTCCTTTGGGTATAGGCCAAGGAGTGGGATAGCTGGGTCAAATGGTGGATCCATTCCAAGTTTTCTAAGGAATCTTCACACCTCTTTCCAGAGTGGCTGCACCAACTTGCAATCCCACCAGCAATGAATGAGTGTACCCTTTTCCCCACATCCTCGCTAACACCTGTTGTTGCCAGTATTCTTTTTTTTATATTTTATTTTTTATTTTTTTATTTACTTATTGATTCATTGAACACAAATGGAGTACAGCTATTGTTTCTTTGGTTGTACACAAAGTAGAGTCACACCATCTGTGCGTTCATGCATGTACACAGGGCAATGGTATCTGTCACACATTCTGTTATTATTTTTACCCCCCCAACCCGACCCCATCCCTCCCTTCCCTCTATTCTAGCTATCCTTCCTCCATTCTTGCCACTCTTCCCCCCCTGCATTATGCATCATCATTCATTTATCAGAGAGACCATTCGGCCTTTGAATTTTTGGGATTGGCTGATCTCTCTTAGCATAACAGTCTCCAACATCATCCATTTACCTACAAATGCCATAATTTTATTCTTCTTTATGGCTGAGTAATATTGCATTGTGTATATATACCACAGTTTCTTTATCCATTCATCTACTGAAGGGCATCTAGGTTGATTCCATAATCTAGCTATTGTGAATTGAGCAGCTATGAACATTGATGTGGCTGCATCACTGTAGCAATCTGATTTTAAGTCCTTTGGGTATAGGCCAAGGAGTGGGATAGCGGGGTCAAATGGTGGATCCATTCCAAGTTTTCTAAGGAATCTCCACACTGCTTTCCAGAGTGGCTGCACCAACTTGCACTCCCACCAGCAATGTATGAGTGTACCCTTCTCACCACATCCTTGCCAACACCTGTTGTTGCCTGTATTCTTAATAAAAGACATTCTAATTGGGGTAAGATGAAATCTTAAGGTGGTTTTGATTTGCATTTCTCTTATAACGAGTGATGTTGAACATTTTTTCATAAATCTGTTGATTGCTTGTAGATCTTCCTCTATAAAGTGCCTGTTCATTTCCTTGGCCCATTTATTGATTAGGTTATTAGTATTCTAGGTGTAAAGATTTTTGAGTACTTTGTAGATTCTGTAGATTAGTACTCTATCTGAAGTGTGTGTGGCAAAGATTTTCTCCCACTCTGAAGGCTCTCTCTTCACATTCCTGATTGTTTCCTTTGCTGAGAAAAATCTTTTTAGTTTGACTCTATCCCAGTCATTGATTCCTCCTTTTATTTCTTGCTCCTTGGGAGTCAAGTTAAGGAAATCTGGTCCTAGGCCAACATGATGGAGATTTGGACCTATTTTCTCTTCTATTATGTGCAGGGTCTCTGGTCTAATTCCTAGGTCCTTGATCCATTTCAAGTTAAGTTTTATATAGGATGAGAGATATGGGCTTAGTTTCATTTTGCTGCATATGGTTTTCCAGTTTTCCCAGCACCATTTGCTGAAGAGGCTATCTTTTCTCCTTTGTATGTTTTTGGCTCCTTTGTTAAGTATGAGATACCTGTATTTATTTGGGTTTGTCTCTGTGTCCTCTATTCTGTACCATTGATCTACCTGTCTATTTTGGTGCCAATACCTTGCTGTTTTTGTTACTATTGCTCTGTAGTATAGTTGAAGGTCTGGAATTGTGATACCCCCTGCTTTGCTCTTCTTGCTAAGGATTGCTTTAGCTATTCTGGGTCTCTTATTCCTCCAAATGAATAACTCTTAAATTTGGTCTTTTCATGATGTCCCATAATTCTTGGAGGTTCTGTTCATGATTCTTTACCATCTTCTTTTTCTGGTTGAGTTTGTTTTCAAGATTAAATATTTTGTCTTCATTGTTGAGGTTCTGTCTTCCAAGTGATTTAGCCTGTTGGTTAAGCTTTCTATTGAGTTTTTAATTTGGCTTATTGTAACCTTCATTTCAAGGATTTCTGTTTGGTTTTATTTCAGAATCTGTATCTCTTTATTGAAATGATCTTTTGCTTCCTGCAGTCGCTCTTTTAGCAATGCCTGCATTTGCTCCGTAGATTCCTTGTTCACTTCTCGGATCATTTTAGTTATGTACAACTCCCTTTCTGACAAATCTTCTTCCATGTTGTCATTGGGTTCTTTTGGTATAGTGTCTGGGTTAGGGACATTTTCTTCCCATGTTTTCTCATGTTGCTAGTGTATCTTCTCCTCTCGTAGTGCAAATCCTAGGTATTGTAGTTTCCCCTTAAAGACTTATAGGGTTCCTGCCTATTTCCAATACCTCGCCTTGAAGTGAGAGATCAATATTAGCAGCAGACCATGTAAACAATATGTGTCCTTAATCTAAATAGTACCTATTAAGATATTAACAGTGTTGTCATAATAAACAGAGATGAGTTCAAATTATTATCTACAGCATAACCAGTAAGTTTGCAATAAGGACTGCAATTTCTGATGTTGGACAGGGAGAATGAGGAGGGGTATAGGACAGAAGAACTAATGAGATAAGAAGTGAGTCTGTGGATATACTATGTCATATGAATAGTGGAAGTGGAATTAAAATAAATAGGTTGTTACCGTGAGAAAAAAAGATTCTCCAAGGAAACAGATATATAAGAGGAAGAGAGAGTGATAAGAATATTAATAAAAGAAAAAGGTAGGAATATAGTGGGTATATTAGGAATAATCATAGTAATACAACTAATTTTAAATGTTCTGCAATAAAAATATACTTTACAGTTCAAACCTCTTTTTTTCAATGGCCTGATGTTTGAGAGGTGCTTGATCAAGCAGTGACCCAAGAAGGGTGCTGTCCCACTACCTCCAGGTTGGGAATGATCAAAGCTTCTGGGCAGAGGCGACCTGGTGTTGATAGACGATGAGATGCAGCACAGGCGCTAGACTCAGGGCCAGGGTGTGGGCCTGGGGACTAGACGAAGTTGGGGAGTGGGTGTAGACCTGTGCTCAGTGAGGGAGACACGGGGGTTGATGGCCCAGGCAGGCGTGAGTTCCATACTGGGGACTCAGGCAGCTGCAGGCTGTTGCTCTCTCCAGGAGAGGCTGTAAAATGGCACTGAATGGCCGAAGATCCGCGCTCAGGATTTAGGGCGCGACAGGTGGGTGCTCTGTCCAGGAGACGCTGTAAAATGGCACCCAACCGCCTGAGATCCGCGCTGGGGACTCAGGCAGCCCCAGGCGGTTGCTCTCTCCCAAAGACTACATGTCTACATTAAAAAAAAAAAAAAAAAAAAAAAAAATGTCAAATTGATATACTGACCTGCCTTAAAGACCTACAAAAAGAAGAACACCTAAACAAGCAGAAGGAATAAAATAATAGAGTAAAACACACATAAATGATTCAGAGGATAAAATCAATCAATAGAGAATATCAATGAAAGGAAAAGTTGGTTCTTTGAAAAAAATCAACAGAATTGATGTCCATTACAAAAAGGAGAATACTCAAGTTACTAAATCAGCAGCAAGTAAAGAGACATTACTATGAACCTTAAATACATTTTTAAAAATAGGGTTATAAAGAAATACTAGGAACAAGTGACTGGGTTACTTAGACTAAATGGAGAATTCTTAAAAGACAAAAATTACCAAAACTGACTCAAGAAGAAAGAGGAAATCTCTACCTATGATAAATAAAACAATTGAATTATAATATGAGAAACTCCCCACCATTAACACACACGTACACAAAAACCCCAAGCCCAGATGTTTTCACTGATGAATTATATCAAAAATTTAAAGAAGAACTAGCACCAGTTTTTTATGAATTTTTCCAAACCATAGGCAGGCATACTTCCTAACTCTAAGAGGCTACCCTGATGACAAAATCAAACCAAGAAAACTACAGACCAATATCCCTTAGGAATATAGATGCAAAAACCCTTAACAAAATATGAGAAAACCAAGCCTAGTAATATATAAACTGATTATAAACCAAGACCAAATGGGGTATATCTCAAGAATTCAAGATTGGTTCAAGATATAAAAATCAATCAACATTAAACATCACATCAGGGGCTGCAGTTGTAGCTCAGTGGTAAAGCACTTGCCTAGCATGTGTGAGTCACTGGGTTCAATCCTCAGCACCACATAAAAATAAATAAAATACACGCATGTGTCCATCTACAACTAAAAAACCATTTTTAAAAAATCACATTAGTAATGAACAAAAAGCTGCATGACATCTTAATAGGCATAGAGAAAGCATTTGACAAAATCTAAAGTTTCTTTTATCATAAAAACACTCTAAAAACTAGGAGTAGAGGAGAACTTCCTCACCCTAATAAAGGGAAAGTGTGAAAACCCTATAGTTTTATTGTACTTAATGGTGATAAACTAAGTTTTCCCACTAGATTAGGAACAAGATATGGTTGTGTTCTGTTTCTCCTTCTGTTCAACATTGTATTGAAGGTTCTAACCAGGACAGTCAGGAAGATAAAGAATAAAAGTCATTCATATTGGAAAGGAAAAAATAAATTTTTCTTTATTTGTATAGGACATATAAAAAATCTTAAGGAATTCACTGAAAAACTGGTAGTGTTATTTATTAGAATGAGTTTAGCAAGGTTGAAAGATATATGCAGTCAGTACATTTATATACACTAGCAGTGAACAATAATCAAATTAAGAAAACAGTTATGTCAGAAAAGAATAGTAAATTTAACAAAAGAAGTGCAAGACATATACACCAAAACTTTTCTAAAAAACAAACAAACAATGTTTTGAGAGATTAAAGGCCTAAGTGAATGGGAAGAATTCCCATGTTCTTTAATTGGGAAGCTTAACATCATAAAGACGACAGTACTTGCCAAATTGATCTACATATTTAGCACAACCTGTATGGAAATCTGTAGGACTCCTTTTTTGCAGAAATTGAAAGGCTGATTCTAAAATTCTTATGGAAATGTAGGGGACTTATAATAGCTGAATGAGTCTTAAAAAAAGAAAAAGTTGGAATATTCATACTTGCCAATTTTATGACTTATTACAAAGCTTCAATAAACAAGACAGTGTTGTACTCAGATAAGGATAGATATATAGATAAATAGAATTAAGAGTACAAAAATAAAACCTTATATTTATGGTATACTGATTTTCAACACATATAATTCAATGGTAAAAGAATAGTTTGTTCAACCAGTGATGCTGGAACTACTGGATATTTACAAGCAGAAGAATTGGCACACGCCAGTGATCCCAGTGATTTGGGAGACTGAGGCAGGAGGATTGCAAATTTGTGATCAACCTCAGCTCCTTGTGATGCCCTAAGTGACTTAGTGAAACCCTGTCTTAAAATAAAAAATGAAAAGGGCTGGTAAAGTGGTAAAGCACCTCTGAGTTCAATCCCCAGTACCCAAAAAGAGAGAACGAACCCAATTAAAAACTGGACAAAGTAATTGAATAAATTAATTAATTAATATACATATTTTATATATATATATATATAAGTTGCTAGTAATCACATGAAAAAATATTCCATATAAGTAGTCCTTAAGGAATAACTACAATCAAATACCACATAATCAAGACATGCACAAAAGCAAGTATTAGTAAGAATATGTAGAAATTGGAACCCACATGTGTTACTGATGCAGATATAAATGGAGAGCTTTGGAAAAGTCTTTTGAAGTTTAAATATAGAGTTTCCTATGTCTCAGCCAATAGCTTACACCTACGTGGAATATACCTATTCTATTCTTAGATATAAAAAAGAGTACATTTTATGGCATGTGAATTATACCAGAAGCAAAATACTGAGTTATTCCTGGATTGTCTGTTACTGTGCCAGGTAGTTGGCAGGACATATGAACACAGAGGCATGTGACCCTTGTCCTTCTAGAGCTTTTTGTCTGTTAGGGGTTCAGAATCACAGTTATGGTAACTACTATAAGGGAAAGATAAAAGGCTTAACTGAGACTATTAACAAGGATATCTGAAACAGAATAGGCCAGGGACAGTTCTCCTAAGGTAATGATTTTGCCTTGGAACCTCATTATGATTTGAATCTTAAATGTCTCCCAAAGGCTCATATGCAAAAGGCTTGGTTGTTTGGTTGTCAATTTGTGGCAGTATTGGGAGGTGCTAAAACCTTTAGGAGATGAGGCCTAATGAAAGGAAGTTAGGTCATTGGGGCATGCCCTTGAAGAGAGTATTGGAACCCTGACTCCTTCCTCTATCATTTTGCATGCTAGCCACCATGAGCAATCTCTTCTGCCATGTGCTCCCACTACCATGATAAACTCCCTCACTACAGACCCCAAAGCAACTGGTCTAAAACCTCAGAAACTGAACCAAAATAAATCTTTCCTCATTTAAGTTGATTTTCTCAGCTATTTTGTCACAGCAATGGAAAGCTGGTTAATAACAGATCTGAAGGATGCATTCAGGATATCAGGGCATAAAGGGGAGAAGAAAAGAAACAATACAGAAAGGTGTCCAACATGTATAAAGACTGTTAAGAAAACCTTGGGTATGATCATAAAACTGAGAGAAGGCTAGAATGTCTGGGACACAGAGTGAGAGGCAAGGAGTGCAGAATGAGGCAGGTCCAGATTACATTGTACAAATCTCCATAGACTATTATGGTGTCTAAGGGAATGATACGTTCTAATTTGTGTTTTGAAAGTATCACTGTGGTTGTGTTGGTTAGAGATGGAAGCAAAGGAGAAAGTTAAAAACTCTCAGTGGTCTAGGTAGGGCATGAGATAGCATCTTGTATCAGGTAATGGAGATGAGAAGTGGACGTATCTGAGGACTTTTTTTTTTTTTGAATCAGGGATTTAACTCAGGGGCACTTTACCATTGAGCTACATCCCAGCCCCTTTTTTTTTTTTTTTTTTTATTTCGACACAGGGTCTCACTAAGTTGTTTAGGGCCTCACTAAGTAGCTGAGGCTGATCATGAACTTGCAATCCTCCTGCCTCAGTCTCCCAAATCTTTTGGATTACAGGTGTGCACCACCATGCCCAGCTATCTGAGGACTTTTTTTTTTTTTTTTTTTGGAACCCAGGATTAAACTCAGGGGCACTAGGCCACTGAGCCACATCCCCAGCCCTGTTTTGTATTTATTTAGAGACAGGGTCTCACTGAGTTGCTTAGGCCTTGCTAAGTTGCTGAGGCTGGCTTTGAACCCGCGATCCTCCTGCCTCAGCCTCCCAAGCCTCTGGGATTATAGGTGTGCGTCACCACGGCCTGCTGAGGACTTTTTAGGAGATAAAATTGACACAGTTTCATGAAAACTGTGGAAGTAAAAGAGACAGGTGTAAGGCATGACTGAAATGTTTTAAAAGTGAATGAGTTGGAGGGCTCTTTCTAAAGCAGACGGTTTCCTCATTGTACACACTGTTTTGAAAATTCCAAGTAACGTGAATGATTTTGTCTTCTGTGGGGAAATACCCCTTTTTTACCAATGCGGTCACATATAATATAGAATTATGCAGTATACCAATAACACATATTTTGGAAAAATATAAATTTGAGAAAATTAGGCAAATTTTAAAATATTTGCTGGATGAATTTTTTTCTGAGTCTCTTTTGTCATAGTCTACAACCCAAGTGTCTTATTATAATATACTTGACTGAGTGCTATAGAGATCATTTGTCCTTTAAGTTTCCTCATATTGATGTAAATGATGAAAATAGACTCTGCAATAATTTTCTGGCATATAACTACCTTCCAATGAGGAATAGCTGGAATCAATTCAGTTTTAGTGATTTCTTATTTCCTTGGCCAGATAAAGTCCTGAAATGTCAAATTTTTCAAGTGATATTTTTATTCTGTAGTTATGTGGAAGTGCTAGCATTTTATTAAAACTTCTAAAAGCCACTTTGGCAATTGAGCACTATATTGAAATAAATTTTAATCTATACCCCCAAATATTTTTTTCAAATGACCCCTGAAAAGTTAGTCATTGGGCATACAGTTAGATTTGGAATGCCAGTACCCAGAACCAACAGACAGATGAAGACCCTGTGAAGAAAACAGAATGTGCACAAGTGGGTTGTTATTTAAGTTATACTACAACTGTTATAAGAAGGGTATCTCCCTGGTTATTAGTGTTTTATTGCTAAGGTATCAGTGTCAAACATCTTAAATCTACCAATGCCCATACAGTAAAACTTGAGGGAAATTTAAATTAGAAAAATGAAGAGTAATTTAGGAAAAACAATAGTGCCCTGCCTTTGCAACTTTCTCTCTGGGGTATTTTCACCAACATTTGTTCTCATGAGCCAGCCCAAACTGGAAGGAGTTGAGTACTGTTCCTAATTTTTCCATGAGAATACTAAAGTGCCCATCCATTTGAATCAACTTTCCATTTTTGTTATTGTCAACATAAGCTCAATCTAAAGATTAGCTCTGTATTATTGATGAGCTTTAATTATCTTACCTGTTTTTCCACATTATTCTCTTGTGCATGTTAATTTCTGAGAATTGGCATTTGAAATGGGAACTTTAAGAATGGAGAATTGTCATGGTTAGAGAACAGAACCCAGTACCTGTCTATAAGCCTCATCTATACATGTACTAGCAGTGTGAGCTTCACTAATTTACTTAGCCTCTCTGGGCCTTAGTTTTCTTTTATGTAAAATGGGATTCATTAAATACCCATCCTATTGCTATGAAGAAAATTAAATACATTAGCACTCAGTAAAATGCTTAGAACAGTTTGGAATACTATAATCTCAAAATAAATTTCTGCTACTGTTTTTATACCAATATAACAGCTCTCTAACTCCCACCTAGAAATTAAGAGCTTAATGTTAGCAAGGGTTTTTTGTTGTGTTGTTATGTTTTGGTGGAGCAAGGACAAGGGTACATGGCTAGTAGTTTGTATATACCAGGTTTACTAAACCATTGGATTGGGGTAAGGGTTAACAAACTATGACTTGAAGGCGAAATTGGGCCTGGTTTTGTATAACCTACAAGCTAAGAATGGTTTTTACATTTCTACATTATTGAATGGTTTTGTGATGCATGAAAATGATATAAAATTCAATTTCAGTTTCATGAATAAAACTTTATTGGAACTTTATAAATATCATTTATATTGTCTGTTGCTGCTTTCATGCCACGACAGCAGAAGGGAATAGTGACAAAGACCATAGTGTCTGCAAAACTGGAAATATTTTCTGTGTGATCCTTTGCAGAAGATGTTTTTCTATTCCTTCTTTGTGGTGTTTTTTAGCCTATTGATAAACGAATAAGCTCATGCTTTTTACCCTTCCTGTTTTGACAGAAAGGTATATGCTTGCATAAAAAAGCATATGACTTTAATTAGCCATCTTTATAGCCAGAAAACTTTTCTTTTGATTTGATTTAGAAAAAGTATAACATTCCACCTTGGTTAAAATTCTCTTGAAACTGGAATACAAGTTTATGAGTAGATTTAATTCAACTTTTGTGGATTGGTAAGTAGAGAAATGCCAAAAATTATATACATTCACTAATAAGTATTATGATTTTGAGTCCTCTTGAAAATTGTCATGACCACATGTATGTATTGTTCAAGGATATCTGCTATCCCATGGTTCTTTTTAAGTTTTTTTTTTTTAATGTGGTGAATTCTGAAATAGTTACTTAATAAGACCTTTTCAGTGATAGTATACCTTAAGACTACAGTAGCATGCTCCCATTTCAAGAGTTACTTGTTATGTTTTTTAAGGCTTTGACTTTATGACTTAGAACCTAATATTTATAAGGTAGCTAAAACTCTAGAGGCTTTTGGCATTTGTGCTTAGAGAACATATGCTTTAATTTTGTCTCACTGGTCATTTAGACGAATAACCTTTTCTTCCATCGTTAGGCTATTTTTAACTATGATGTGGTCTTTTCGTTTGCTGAGTTACATAATCATCATTAAGAAGTATTTTGTCCTTGAAGATCCATAAAATTTTGTGTCTCCTTTTGTTCAGGTTTATATATTTTAAAGTGGGTGGGTTTGAAAGATTCTTCTTCAAGGTCCTGAGACTTATGGGAACATGACATGTGGACCTTTCCCTTGTAGAGCTTTGAGTCTGTTGGAGAAGTCAGATTTAATGTTAAGTATGATCAGCGTTGGGAAACAACTAAATTATGCAAAAGAAACATAGAAACACATAGAATAAATAATCTGAGTAAGTTAGAATATTGTTTCTTTTAATTTTTTTTCTTTTGAGTTTGTGCTGATTTTTTAGTCTGTTGTAGGTTGAAATTATTTGTGGTTCAGAAAAAGTATTGAAACAATTTTAAGAAATTATATATAATGCCCCTCTTACTGATACAGGCACAATCTACTCAATTCCTGTGTTAAATGGTTGATGGATGGACTTTGTGTGTTTAATTTTGCCAGAATTTTATCTGTTGAGTCTAATGCTCACTGTGAAATTGGAATGAGGAAGATAGAAAAAGTGAGAAAAGACTTCCATTTAGTTAATTACTACTTGAAAATCAAAATAACTGTCCTTCTTGAACAAAAATCTTTTAAAGTAGATTCTTGCTGAAGGTCCCCCCTTTGAACAGTTACTTGTTGAGTATAAAACAGATAATTGTAGAGTTACATATATACTTGCTTACAACAGGGATACTTTCTGAGAAATATGTCATGAGGCAATGTTATTGTAGAACATCATAGTATTCTTACACAAGCTTAGATGGTATGGCCTAGTACACACCTAGCTTTGTGGTGTAGCCTGTTGCTCCTAAGCTACAAACCTGTCCAGCATGTTATTGTACTGAACACTGCAGACAGTTGTAACACAGTGGTATTCATGTATCTAAATACACAAATTATTCAGGAATACAAGGTGTCCCCCAAAAGCTTATGATCAGAGTATGAGAGGTATAACCTGATCAGTGGATTAATCCATTTGCTGGATTAATAATTTGAAAGGATTACTGTACTGGGTGCTAACTAGGAAGGTAGGGTATGGCTAAAGGAAGTAGATCACTGGGAGGGTATCTTTTGAGTTTATATTTTTGCCTTGGTGTTTAACTCTCTCTCTACTTTCTGGCCATAAGGTGAACTGCTTTCCTCTAACACACCCTTCCAACATGATGTTCTGCCTCACCTCAGGCCCAGAGTAATAATTAACTGACCATGGACTGAACTTCTGAAACCATTAGCCCAAATAAATTTTTTCTTCCTCAAAATTGTTCTTGTTCAGTATTTTGATCATAGCAACAAAAAAACAGACTAACATAAAAACTTAGAAAAGGAACAGTAAAAATGAAACAATGGTCCACTTATAATATGAATGAAGTTGCAGGACGAGAATTTGCTCTGGATGAGTGAGTGAGTGGTGAGTGAATGTGAAGGGCTGCGACATTATTAGATGGTATAGTAGACTTTAGAAACACTGTACACTTAGGCAACACTGAATTTGTTTTTTAAAAGTTTTATTTCATCAATAATAAATTAACCTGAGTTTTCTGTAACTTTTCTTTTACTTTGTGAAGTTGGTAATTATCTTTAACTCTTTGACTCATTTGTAAGAACTTGGTTTAAAACACAAATACATTGTGGAGCCAAAAAAAAAAATGTTCATTTTTTTTTACACCCTTATTTTATGAGCCTTTTTCTCTTTTTCAAATTTTTATTATTTTTTTAATTTAAACTTTTTTGTTAAAATCTTAGCCTAGGCTTACACAGGCTCAGGATCATCGATATTCTCTTTCACCTCTACTACATCTTGTCCCACTGATAGGTCTTCAAGGGGAATAAGATGCACAGAGCTCTCATCTCCCATAATAACAGTGCCTTCTGTTTTTTTAATAAGTAGCAGGATTATACTCTAAAATAACCATTAGAAGTGTAGTATAGTAAATACAGAAATCAGTAACATTGTCATTAGCAAGCATTTGTACAATATATAATTATGCGTGTTGCATTTTTATGTGCCTGACAGTGCAGATTTGTTTATACCAGCAGCACTCAGCTCTCTACAAATACTTTGAGTAATGCATGTTAGCATGACTGTGATGTCACTAGGCAATGGGAATTATTCTGCTCCATCACAGTCATGTAACCACTGTCATGTATACAATCTGTTGACCTGAAAGTGTCATCATGCAGTAACTGTATATATTATCTAATTACATTTATATGTTAGTTGTACATATACAGTGTGCATACACATATACACATACATATATGTATACTGGGCAAAAAATGGGAAGTTCCACCAATACAAGCACCAAAAGTAATCACTTTTGACAATTTCACATTTCTCTATGGGAATATACCTTTATTTTTTTCTTTTCAAGACATACTGGGTTAGAATATACCTCTTCTACAGCTTTTTTTACTGAAGATTATTTTGTGGACAGCTTTCTTTGCAGTGTTTATTGAGAACCACATGTCTTTCTAGATCTATGTTGTTCTTCTTGTTCTTTTAATGTTGATAGTGTTAAGTTTTACATCCGCAAGGTAGAACATTTAAAATGTTTATAAAAGAGTATATAAAAGTGTATACTCTTTGTGTACAAAAGAGTATACAAAAGTATATAAAAGAGGAAACTCAGTTTTCCTCCCAAATGTACCTCCTAGTTTTTCCCTTTTCCAGAAGCTACTGCTCTAAGGAGTTTTTTATCTTTTGAAATCATCTGTTTATTTATTCAATACTAGGAACTGAATCTATCCCAAGCCTTTTTTATGTTGAGACATCATCTTGCTAAGTTACCCAGGCTGGCCTCAAACTTGTGGTCCTCCTACCTCAGCCCCCTAAGTTGCTGCAATTACAGGCATATACCACCACGCCCAGTTTATTTTTACATGCCATTACTTACTTAGACTAAAATTGCCCTTCTCACCTGGTCATTCATAGAAAAGTCTAATACTGAGTGAATGTACACCAGCAGCCAGTTTTGTAATATTGGTATTTAAGATTGTATAACAAAATGAAAAGAGATTTATTAGCTGTATTTCAATTTCAGGTTTCATGCCATATTATTGTAAGACAATACATTTCATCTGTGGGTGAAAAGTCTTTGTCAGCATTTTAAATCCTTAAAGTGTAACTAAATGTTCCAAGAGCAATCCCACAAGTCCCTGGGTGCCCCCAGAGCACTGCTTCCCACACACTTTTTCCATGTCTGCTTGTCTCATTTGCCTATTACACATATAGAACTAAGTCTTAGGGAGTACAGGAATAAATGGACTTGCTACTTTAATCTCAAAGCTAATTTAAAGATTTACAGCTAATTTATTTGATGCTGCTTTTAAATTGGATTGTTTAAATCTGAAACTACATGGATTAACTTGATTTTTCCAACTTGATTCTGATAGTGCCAGAGTATGGGGAGTATGGGTTGGTCAGGGTAGTATTAGATTGAAAGAGGGGTGAGAATCTGCCAGAACCAGCCTGTAACTAAGATGTTATCCATTGAAGCTCTTTTCTGTAACACTGGTCTTTTGTCAGCTGCTAATATTTAGATAGCTCCATAGAAAAGATTGCCTGAAAAAATCCTGACTTTCTAATAAGCTAAACAGAGAACATGGGTGATATTCTGGGGGGCACTATAGAAAGAAATGAACCAGATCAGTTTTGAGAGTGACAGTGTTTATAGCCTAAGACCTGAGAGCCCTTGGCTTGTACTTCCTATTTTAATACTTAATTTTGTACAAAATATGTTCCTCAAAAAATACATGTGTGATAGTTTGGATATGAGGTGTCCTCCATTAGCTCCTGTGTTAATGAAGGAGTATTCAGAGGTGAAATTATTATAAGAGCTGTAACTTAATTATTCCATTCCAGTTTGAATGGAGTGACTGGGTGGTAATTGTAGACAGGTGGGGCATGGCTGGAGAAGTGGATCACTGGGGGTGTGCCCTGAAGAGTTCATCTTCCCTATGGCCCCTTCCCCTTGCTCTTTGTGCTTCCCAGTTGCCATGAGGTAAGCAGCTTTCCTCTGCTACAGCCCTTCCACCCTGGTGTTCTGCCTCAACTTGGGCCCAAAGCAATGGGAGTCAGCCAGCCATGAATCTCTGAAACCAGGAACCAAAATAAACTTCTCCTCTAAGTTGGTCTTGTCAGACATTTTGGTCACAGAAACATAAACCTGACTAACACAACATGGAAGTACAGTGTAAAAAAGTAAAAAAATTAGCCGGGCACAGTGGCACATGCCTATAATCCCAGCAGCTTGGGAGGCTGAGGCAGGAGGATCATGAGTTCAAGGCCTCGGCAAAAGTGAGGTGCTAAGCAACTCAGTGAGACCCTGTCTCTAAATAAAATACAAAATAGGGCTGGGGATGTGGCTGAGTGGTGGAGTGCCCCTGGGTTCAATCCTCAGTACCAAAAAAAAAAGTAAAAAAATTGACCTATACTAAATAAGAAGATACGCTCTTACCAAAAAGCATTATATAATTTCTTAATACATCATGCTTTTTTATATAGTCTCCTATAAATTTTATCTTTTATAAATATTCTTTATTTTATTTTTCTTTGTGATTGAACACATATACACCTGACTTAAATCCAATGTGACTTTAAATTCAGCTGTGCTTCCAGTAACAGTTAAATAAAAATCCTCAATGATTGCCATTTTTGCTTAATTATATGTTGTTTATGAGACCTGTGTATCTTATGCTAATATAATTACACTTGTTCTTTTTATTTCAGTTCTTAACAAAGTAAAATCTACCATCCTGACCATTTTTAAGTGTACTTTTCAACAGTGTTAAGTATATTCACATTGTTGTGAAACTAAACTTTACAACTTTTCATCTCATAAAACTCAAGTTCTCTACCTAGTGAACAACTCCCTATTTCTCTCAGCCCATAGCAACCACTATTATTCTTTCTGTTTCTATGAATTTAACTATTCTAGATAGCTCATATGATTAGAATCATACAATATTTGTTCTTCGTGACTGGCTTCATTAGCATAATATCCTCAAGGTTCATCCATGCTGTAGCTTGTGTCATTTCCTTCCTTTGTAAGGCTGAATATTATTCTCTTGTATGTATAGTTTGTTTTTCCATTCATCTGTTGCTATATTGATTCACCTCTGGGCTGTTGTGAATAATGCTGCCATGAACATGAATGCACTTATATCTCTTTGAGATCTCGCTTTCAATTTTTTGGCCAGATAGTCAGAAGTCAAATTGCTGGACCATACGGCAATTCTAACTTTTCCATAGTGGTGGGCCATTTTACATTTCCATAAGCAATGGTCAAGAGTTCCACCTTTTCCATATCCTCACCAACACTCATTTTCTGGGTGTTTTTGTTGTTGTTGTTTTAATAACAGCCATCCTAATGAGTTTCAATGAAGTGATTGTGGTGATTGTGGTTTTGCTTTGCATTTCTCTAATGATTGATAATGTTGAACATCTTTTTAATATATTTGCTGACCACTTGAATGCCATCTTTGGAGAAATGACTATTCAGATCCTTTACTCATTTTTAAATTGGATTGTTTGTTGTTGTGGAGTCAGGATTTCTTTATAAATTCTGGATATTAACATCTGATATGATTATTACAATTTGCAAATATTTTCTTCCCTTCTATAGGTTGCCTTTTCACTCTCCTGATTATGCCCTTTGATGCACAGAAATTTTATCTGCTTTTATTTTACCTAGGTTTTTGTTATCATATTACATTTATATTAAACTATTCATCTCAACTAATTTTCTAAATAAGAACAAAATATAATGAACTATTTAGACCATTATAAAACCACTGTTTTATGCGCTAGCTTAAAATGTCGCTTCATCATCTGACATGGAAATGTACATATTTGGACTACAAATTGTAGTTTGAGATATGAATTTATGAAGAAATAGATTATGGGAACATTGTCAAACATAAGAAAATAAAGGATTGGAACAGTGTTCTTAATCACAACTAAGTTGAATCCCTGATAATCCACAATGAACTCATGTAGAAATCCTTGCAAAAAAAAAAAAAAAAAAAAGTGGTGCTCTATTGCCTTGTGCACTCTTTTTCTCTTATCTTTCCTATATGATAATGCCTCATATTCGTTAACACCTCTAAACAGACAAATCGAAAATTTTAGTTGAAGGTTAACTTTCAAATTTAGAGAACTAAAAGATGTTCTTGAAGTATTTGACTTTCTCTCAATTAAATTTTATATATGATTGCATTTTTTGTTCTTATTATACATGACAGTAGAATATATTTTGACATATATATATGGAGTATAACTTTTCATTCTTCTGGTTGTACATGATGTGGAATTACATTGGTCGTGTGTTCATATATGCACATAGGAAAGTGTTTAATTGTAATAGTATTATTATGGTAAGTACTGTAATTAGTTTCAGATTTACCCTCCTTCCCATAGGACAAGTTTCTTTTAGTATTTGATGCCTACTTAAGGCATAAAAATGACAACAAGATTAATATAATGATCTTTATAGCTTGTTTATGGTTTTTCCATGTAGTACCCTAAAGGACTTAGGGAGGAGTGTACATCTAAAATAAACCACTTAGTATGGACAAGTTAAAAATTGGGTTAATTGGGCTCACCTGATCTTCAGCTGGAAGCACCTCAGTGAAGAAAACTTTTATAATAAAGGAGCACAATGTTTGTAGTATAAAATTATCTCTAAAATGTATGGATATTCTATAATGTCTTTCAAAAACATTTAAAAGGCTACTTTTTCAAATATGTAGGAATTTTTTCCTTTTTTTAATTTTGTTTGTCTTTTTTAAATTGGGGAAATCACTGTCTTTTCATATTCCTAGCAAGAATGTGTTAACACCAACTAAGGTATCATGCTCCAGGAACACTAACACCTTCCTTTTAGTAGTATTGGGCAGCCACACTCTCTTACAGCTGAAGCTTTTGTCCCTTTTCTGATGTCTCAATAAGACTTTCCATAAACAAGCATCCCTCTAAATCCTTGAGATGTGAACCCTGGTTTCATTTGATTGTCAGGGTTTGTGTATTTCAACAGTGCAGTGTTTGCATATGCAACTAAAGTTGAGAAAAATATGTAGGTATGTTAGAATCTCTCTAAAGGTCTTGTTTGTTAGTTTATTTCCTTTCTTTAAAGCTTTTGGATAATTGACTGAAAAGTGCCAGTGACAGCTTTTGCAAATAGTGTTTTTGAGGAATTTTCATATATTGTTGGATAAAGTGGTACAACTTATTTGAATGACAGTTTGCCAATATCCATAAAACTTTTAAATAGACCTGACCCAGAAATTTCTTGCTGTGACTTTCTCCTATAATTAGACTTATGCATGTTAGTAAAAATATATGCATAAGAATGCACACTACAGCTTTGTAAGAGCAAAATCCTGAGAACAATCTAATTGTCAATCAGTGGATTAAGAAATAGTGATTCCATATTACTCAGCTTTAATGAAGAATAAAATTATGGCGTTTGCCAGTAAATGGAGCTGAAGAATATCGTGTTAAGTGAAGTAAGCCATTCCCAAAGAACCAAAGGCTCTGTTTTCTCTGATATGCCGATTCTAATTCACAATGGGGGTGGTGGCGAGGGAAAAGTAGAGGTAGTGTGGATTCAACGGAGTGGGGTGAAGGGAGGGGAGGAGCATTGGAGAGGGAAGGACAGTGGAATGAATTGGACATTATTACCCTGTGTGCATATATGATTACACAACCAATGTAATTCTACATCATGTACATCCAAAAGAATGAGAAGTTATACTCCATTTATGTATAATGTATCAAAATGTATTCTACCATCATGTGTAACTAATTAGAACAAGTTAAAAAACAAAGATGTACCTCTTCAGTGATACAGAAAAAAAAGAAATAGTGATTCCATGCAGCCTTTAAATGAAACAAATGGGTAAGGTCTGATATGGAGAGGTCTCAAAAAGATATTAAGTGAAAGAAAAGCATCATGTATAATTTGCTTCAATTTGGAGAGGAAGAGAAAGGAATGGGACATATTTCTACATGTTTACCTATATACACTCAAGATTGTTCCTTAAAGGATACCCAAAAAGGTGCAGAGTTGTTGCCTCTAAGGGGATGAATAGGGAGAAAAGAATGAGAGGCAAGCTTAATTTTTTACTACATTCCTACTTTTACTGTTTGAACTTTTGCCCTGTACTTATTTTTGGGGGGGGGAGGGGATGAGGGTTACTGGGGATTGAACTCAGGGGCACTTGACCACTGAGCTGTATCCCCAGCCCTATTTTGTATTTTATTTAGAGATAGGATCTCACTGAGTTGCTTAGCACCTCACTTTTGCCGAGGCCTTGAACTCATGATCCTTCTGTCTCAGCCTCCCAAGCTGGTGGGATTACAGGCATGTGCCACCACAGTCGACCTATACTTATTTTTTTTTTAACTAAAATACACAGTATTAAAAAATAGATTTTTGAAGGCTTAGCAATCCAAGAAAATGTTTTTTGGTTTTGAGTTTTGGGGTTTTGGTGCTTGGGTGCTTGGGATTGAACCCAGGGCTTCATGCATACTAAACACATACTGTACCACTTGGCTATACTCCCACCCCATAAATACATACTTAAAGCAGAATAAAAATCATATATACACGATAATTACATGTATTTCAAACCAAAACAAATGAAAAAAAGCATAAAGAGGAAACTAATATACTTAGTCTAAGAATATACTAAGACATTAATAGTATTTTATGTTAGACTATTGGAATTATGAATTTTCTTCTGTTTCACATTTAGTAATTAGTATTTTATTAATGGAAATGTAAAAAGTACAAGTTTTTAAATGCCATGCTATGAGCATGTGTTCTAAGTTTTATATATATATATATATATATATCACATACTAATATGTGTATATGTGTGTATATATATATACACACACTAATATGTCTATGTGTGTGTGTGTGTATATATATATAAATTATCTGAATGTATAATAATATATACACTAATATATATATATATTAATTATCTGAATGTTGCTATGGTCTTCCAAAATAATTTTTTACATTATTTTAATGTACACTAATAGAAGTTTTTTGATAAATGGGAAAATAAGATTCCAGAATGCTTCCTTTTAAACTGAAACATTTTTTTCGTCCCCTGTTCTGTCTAAAAGCTTGTTCATTTTCATTTAGCCTTTTCCATGTTGGAAATAATCATTTTATGATAACCAAGTGTTAGATAAAAGCTCTGGGGACAGGAAATAAAAAATGTTCAGGTGATACTGAAAAGGTAAATCTGTAACTAGAGTGTTCCAAGTATAAGATGTAAGTTTGAATTATTTTCAGAAGAAGAAAAATCACCAGATTGTATATTAAGTAGCAATTCACACAGCCACAGAGCATGAGAAAAAATATAGAGCAATTAGGAAATGGAGCAGAGAAGTGTTTGTTTGTTTGCGTAGGTTTGTTTATTTTGGGTTTCAGAAAGGGTCTCCCTTTGTTGCTCAGGCTAGCTTCAAACTTATCATCTTCCTGCCTCAGCCTTCCAAATAGCTGTGCTTATAGGCTCTGCCACTGAGCCCAGTGGGTTTTGTTTTTGTTTTTTAATTGAATAGTCATTGTGAAAGTAATGGATGGAGTTTTAATTTAATGCAGAAATTGTAGAGAAGGAAAAAGCTAAAGGTAGCAGACAACAGGGCTGAGAGAACTGGGAATGTTGTGAATCATAGAAGGAAAGAGAGGCAAGAGGTAGAAATCTGTTGGAAGTATACCCATTATTATGGTGTTGAAACCCAAATATGTGTGGCACTTGACAGCAAGTAAGACTTAAGGGAAAAAAAGAATTGTGAGGAATCCAAAATGATCTTAAAATCTTATCAATTTTCCATAAACCCAATTAGTTTAAAGATGATTTTGTTACAGCATGTAGACAAGTCTAAAAATGGTGGAAATAAGATCATTTCTGAAGTAATGAATTAAATTCAAACTGACTGAAATGCTGACAGCCAGACTGATTGAAAAGAACAAAATAATGATCAGTTTCACAATATGTATCAATATCAGGGAAAGGTAAACGACAGCCTCTTTAATTTGCAGTACTTATTTTGCTGCTGAGTGTCATTTATTACCAAATGATGCAATTCTTTTTTGAAATACTTTCATTTTCATCAGGATGGTAACGTCACTGGCCTTGGTGACCTCTTCATTTCTGTTAAATTTGAAAGCCAGGCTGGAAATTCCAAGGATGTTCTGTTTGATGGAAAAAGAACCAAATATTTTTCTTACAACTATATCTTAGACATTTGTGCAAATAAAAAAATGGAAGAATGGCTGTGTGTTAAAACTTCCTGAAAACCTAGGTCTCTTTATAAAATTTATAAAAGCATCATTGTCAACATAATGTGTTGATAGATCATGTTGAAAATTATTATTTTCTAGGACTTCTTATCTATAGGTGATAAAACTTCGAGAAACAGGCTTTTTTTTCACTTTACATAAAATATTTTAAGTCATTTTAGGAGTAGTACAGTCCTCCCCAAAACAGAACCAGGCAATCTGTACAAATGATAGGAAATTTATACTTATCCATTTTCTGTCAGTTTTAGTTACGGAAATGTGTATTAGTAGCAAAATCAATAAATATTACTTCAAATTTTAAAAATCAATGACTAAACTCATTAAAACATTGGAAGGTAAAGTTGAGGAATTTTTCCAGAAAGTACAAAAAAGACAAGACAAATGGAAAAGGAAAAATAAAGTACAGTCATCCTAGGAAGATTGACGTCTGAATAATAGGAGTTCAAGGGCAGAGAGAGAAAAAACAGAGAAAAATAGTGAGGAAATCCAAGAAAAATAAAGGAAATGTCCCAGGAATTGAAATGCACAAGATTCCAGATTGATAGGGCCCATCAAACTCTTGGGGAATAGATCAAAATAGACTAATACACTTTGTTATAAAATTTCTAAACATTTTTTCCATAGAGAAGAAAATATGAAAGCAAATTACATACGAAGGACCACAAATCACAATGGCTTTGGATTTCTTCACACCAACATCAGAAACCAGAACTCAGTGGAGCCGTACCTTCAAATTTCAATTTGCAATTCTAAGAAAAATTGGAGGAAAAATATGGAGGTATAAATACGGGCCTAATCAGCTATAAAAATTTAAAGTGCTTATCTCTGAGGAAAAGGATGCAGTGGCTAAATTTTTAAAATAAAGCATAGGGAAACATTTAATGGAACTTTGATTAAATTTTTTTAATTAAAAAGGAAAAAGGGAATTGGGGTTGTGGCTCAGTGATATAGTGCCTGCCTAGCACATGTGAGGCACTGAGTTCAATCCTCAGCACCACATGAAAACAAATAAAGAAAGTTATTGTGTCCATCTACTACTAAAAAAAAATTTAAAAGAAAAAGGGAAAGATTATTTGAGCAGCACAGAGTAGATTGGAAAGATATAGGACTAGAGGCAGGAAATTATGAGGACCTGACCTAAGGCAGGATGGTGAGGATGGAACAGAAGTGATGACTTTGGAAGAAATTCAAAAGAGGAGCAGGGATAGGATCCCTAGCATGCTTGAAGCCCTGGGTTCCATAGCAGCACAAAGAAAGAAAGGCACATTTGAAGGAAGGAGCTGCATTTATTTTAAAAGTTGTTGGTAGTCTGTCAGTTGGAATATATAGTGGTCAGAGAACATTTTGCTCTGGAACCCGAGAGCTGGGAATACAAATTTAAAGTTGTAGGTAGAACCACAGAAGTTGTCCTTTATAGAAAACCTGTAAAGAAACAAGAAATAAAGGTCTCGGCTAGAACATGTTTTCCTAAATGGATTTTTTTTTTTCTGATGGCAAAAAAAAAAAAAAAAAAAAGCCTCCTAAACTTTATTTTATTGTATTGTATGTTATTTTTTGTGTCAGGAATTGAACCCAGGGTTGCTTAATCACTGAGCCACATCCCTAGCCATTTTTATTTTGAGATGGTCTCACTAAGTTGCTGTGGCTGCCCTCGAACTTGAGATCCTCCTACCTCAGCCTGCCAAGTTGCTGGATTATGGGCATGTGCCACCATGTTCAACTTCCCCCTCAATATTATTAACTTCCCAGTTCAGTTAGACACACAGCACACATTAAGGAACGTTATATGTGCATACATTTTTATAAGGGTAAATGACTAGCTCTTGTGCTTGAAAATGTTAAGTACATTCTAGCATACTACTTTTTCATTTCCTTTAAGAATGCTATAGCATTTATTAACATACTACCTTTTTTACAACATATTTTCAACATACAGTATCCAGTTTAATCCTTTCCTTCAACTATTATTCAAGTATTATTTCCTTCAAGTATTATTCTCTCTCCCTTTTTAAATTGAAGAAACTGAAACAGAAAGAGATGAAGTGACCAAAATCACACAGTGAGAAATTTGTTAAAAATGGACATCTCCCCAGTCAGTCCATGATCCTTCCAGTGATTTTTAACTTACTGCATTACTTAAAATTGGGCTAGACCATTGTCTTGAAAATTAGTGGTCTAGTCTTCTAGCATTTTTGATTTGGTGAACAGTCATGTGCCTTTGGGAGGATCACTTTAATAGGTCTAAAATTCAGGGAAAGTAGGACTACTTCCAATGTTTCTGCAGCTCTAGGCAGTTAGAACAGGAATTTCCTTGAAAGATCTTAAACTAGTTTCCCAGAATGACTCTGTAAATCGTTTTACTCTGTCAATACCTGATATTTTAAAATATCTGAATTTGAAGAAACACTTTTTATTGAATTCATTAGTCATGTGCAGCTATTTAAGAAAGGAAGGAGTTTGTCAAACATTAATACATTGTATTGATGTAAACATCAGTATAAGCATTAACAATTTACTAAGTAAATCAAAATTTATTCTGTGGATTTCAAGCTTCTCTTTTAGAATCAAATTGAGAATTTTATTTTCATTCATTTCTTAAATAGGATAGATTAAAATAGGAATAAGCATTTGTTATAATTTAGCAAATGATTAATACTATTGTCAGGATAGTACTGTAAACTTACTCTGTTTTAACAAAATGAGCTTTAAAGTATTGTAGTCTTCTTGATCTTGAGAAACATGAATTCCATCATTGCTTAGAAGTAGTATTTTTTTCAAATCAGTGAAATATATCACAACTGCTTTGGAAAATAGGTAGTTGCTTATCAATGGGTAGTTGTATACCACCCAGCAATTTCACTCCTACATTTTTGAGGGGATTTTTGTTTTGCTTTTTGGTCCTGGGGATTGAACCCAGGGGCGCTTAACCACTGAGCCACGTCCCCAGCCCTTTGTTATATTTTATTTAGAAACAAGGTCTCACTGAGTTGCTTAGGGCCTTGCTAAATTGCTGAGGCTGGCTTTGAACTCACGATCCTCCTACCTCAGCCTCCCAAGCTGCTGGGATTATAGGCATGCACCACCATGCCTGGCTCCACTCCATCATTTTTACCCAAGAGACATGAAAACATGTATCTATACAAAATAATGGGCACAAGTATTTATATTTACTTATGATAACCAAAAACTGACAATAACTCAAATGTCCATATCAGTGGATGAATGGATAAACAAATTGAATTATAGTCATATAGTAGGATGCTATTACTAAACCAAGCCCGTTTTACAAATGAGCTGTAGTATAGAATAGTCATCTGTGGATTCACTGACTCTAATTCTAATTTCAAACCTAAAATCTTATGGGACTATTACCATGCTATACTTTAGAATCCAGAGGCACAAGATCATGGTAGGATCAAAACTGGAAGATGGCCTGACAAAGGAAGAGCTACCCAAACATGGCAGGTTAATAGTAGTATTTCAGTGAATAAAGCAGAGCCTGTTTAAGATACCAAAAGACTCATTACTATTTTCATATATTTTCTTTTCTCTTTTTTCACATTTCAAGTTTTTCCTGGCCAAATTTATTACATTATTACAGTTATCTGAATGACAGTATGTCTGTCTGGTGATGTATGACATGTTTATTCCCTTGGAAATCGCTTCCTGGAAATAATCATCTAGACTGACGTCTACATTGTAATTCTGTGATTGGTACCTACATACACAAGAGCATGCACTTATCACACTAACTCACAACATGGGCTAATGTTAATAAGCTTATTGAGCATGGAACAAATGATTATCTTTTATTCTCTAAGGTCTTTATCTAAATTTATTTTTAGGAGCCTTGGCAAGGCAGCATAACAAAGACAAGGCAATGTCTGCCTTAGGCTTCCTAAGCAAGGAGTAAATGGAAAATTTCCATTTCTACCACCATCAAGCTGTCACTTTCCCAAGTAACCAATTCACCTAATTTTCATTTTTAATCAACTCTGTTTAAATTTAATATATTAACTAAAATGAAAAGTAATTATATGAGTGATTTACAAAGCTCATTATATTAGATTTTGCCATAATTGATGGCATTCACTGTGGGCATTCTTTAATTTTTGTCCCTTTCTGATAGATTTGATAGATTTTTCTGCTTAATATACTTTTGAGCAATTCGAGAAACAAAAGTCAGGTTATAATTTTACAGATTGTTATATACTGTGAAGGACACAGTGACTACTACTACGGTACCATGATGCCCTTTATAAAAATGCACACTGACTTTTCTTATGTGAAGTTTGGAAAAGACTGTTAGATTTATGTGACTATTTAATCCATCTTTTCCTCTTAACATTTATATAATGAAGTATCATCTAGGCTAGTCAGAAAATGTAATATTGTGATTATTCAGATATTTTATTTAATAAGTGTTACATATATTAATAACAAAATGTTTTCATGTTTCCTAATTACAATAGAATGAAACTCTAACAGTGCTATACTTGAAAGCAAAATATAGTATGGCTCTAATAGTGGTACATGCGTATCCATGATTATAGCATAAATCACCATAGCCAAACTATGGAACCAGCGTAGGTGTCTGTCAGTGGAAGAATGGTAAAGAAAATGCATATAAAAGGAATGGAATTATTTTCCACCATAAAGAAGAATGAAATTATGTCATTTGCAGGAAAATGAATAGAGCTTGAGAACATCAACTTAACATTAAGTGAAATAAGCCAAACTCAAAAAGTTAAGGGTCATATATTTTCTCTCATATATTGAAGCTAGAGAGGAAAAATAAAAGAAAGTGGGGGTGGGTTGTCTCATGAAAATTGAAGGGGGATTAGTGGGGTAGAGGAAAGGATCAGGGGGAGGGAGAAGGAAAAGAAAAGGGGAAATACTGGGGACTGATAGCGGCCAAATTATATTGTTATATACATGAACAAATACGTAACAACAAATTCCACCATTATGTATGATTATAATGCATCAATAAAAAATATAGAAAACTAAAATACAGTATGACTCTGAGTGAGTTTTCTACCTTAGATACCATGATATTGGGCATACAGTTAAAATTATTTTGATACTCCAAATATTCAGAGCACCCTTGTCAAAATGAAACAAAGATGGAGGTATTTCATATCACCTGACTTCAAAATACTCTACAATACTGTAGTAACTAAAACAGCATTGTGTTAGCACCAACACACACACACAGACAAATGGGACAGAATTGAATGCCTGGGAATAACCCCAAGCATGTATAGCCAACTGATTTTCAATGGGATGCTAACAACACTGGAGAATGGAAAGACTTCAATACATGGTGCCAAGGATACGGGGTGTCCACAGGCACAAGAATGAATCAGACCCTTACCTCTGACCAGTTACAAAAATCAACTCAAAATGGATTAAAAATTTAAGTCAGATGTGAAACAATGAAACTATTAGAAGAAGATATAGGGGAGAAGGTACTTCAGGACATAAGAACAGGCAAGGAGTTTTTGGTCAAGAGCCCAAAAACCACAGGAAACAAAAGCAAAAACAGACAAATGATTACACTAAAAAACTTCTTCAGCAAAGGAAACAATCAGAACGAAGATACAGTCCACAGAAATAGGAAAAAAATTTGCAAACTAATCTGATAAGGGATTGACATCTAGAATATGTCAAGAATTAACACAATTTAAAAATGGGCAGTTTTGAGGCAGGAGGATTGTGAGTTCAAAGCCAGCCTCATCAATTTAGCAAAGCACTTAGCAACTCAGCAAGACCCTGGCTCTAAATAAAATGCAAAAACGGTCTGGGGATGTGGCTTAGTGGTTAAGTGCCCCTGGGTTCGGCCCCAGTAACAACAACAACAAAAAAGGGCAGTATATTTAAATAGATATTTCTCAAAAGAAGACATACAAATGTCAAACAGGCACATGAAAAATGCTCAACATCACTAATCAACAGGGAAATGGCAAATCAAAACCACAATAAGATATCATCTCCCCCCAATAAGAATGGCTTTATTGAAAAGACAAAAAATAAGTGTTGGTGAACATATGGAGAAAAAGGGAATCCTTATGCATGACTGGTGGTAATGTAAATTAGTAGAGCTACTATGTAAACCATGAATGTTCTTCAAGAAGTTATAAATAGAACTATAATCCAACAATCCTGCTACTGTACATACATCCAAATGAAATGAAATCAGTATTTTGAACAGACATCTGCATTCGCATGCAGTACAGTAGCACTATTGACAATAGCCAAGATACTCAATCAATGGAAGTGTCTGTCAATTAATCAATGACTAAAGAAAAGGTGGCAAACATACATGATGGAATACTATTCAGCCATAAAAAAGGTTGAAATCCTATTATTTGTGACAACATGAATGGGAATGAAGATTCTTATGTTCAGTGAAAAAAGCCAGGCACAGAAAGACAAATACCTAATGATCTCACTCATGTGTGGAAGAGAAAAAAAGTTAAATTCATAGAACTTGAAAAGTGTAATGGTGGTTGCTAAAGGACAGAGTGTAGGGGAGAGGGAGGGATAGGAAAATGTTGATCAGTGAGTACTAAGTTATAGTTGGATAGGAGGAAGAAGCTATTGCCTGGTAGAGTACTGTAGGTAACAATTATGTACTATATCTCAAGAGCTAGAAGAAACAGTATTGAATGTTTTCACCATGAAGAAATGCTAGATGATTGAGGAGATAAATAAGTTTAGCCTAATTTAAGCATTACAGAATACATACATATATTGAAACACCACATGGTATCCCATTAATATGTACAATTTTAAGTTGTATATCGGTTTATAAAATAAAGATATAAATAATTGTGATTACATTCCTTTTCTATTACATTATAGTGTTTCAAACATTTTTAAATTGTGTTTTTTCTGACTGAAAAAGTAGTATTTATTCATTGGGGAAATTTTGTAATGTTCCGATAAGCATAAAAAGGAAATTAAGTAATAATTTAATGCCTGACTCAGAGATAACCACTTTTAATATTTGCTACTTTTTCTCATGAACATATGAAAAAAATTGAGCCATTCTACTTGATAACCAACACTTTGATATAAGAATATATCATAAGCATTTTTCACATTTAAAAATTTTAAGAAACATTTTTAAAATAACTTCTTTATTTAGGAGTTTTAAATTAATTTTACTTACTTTTTGATATTTTTTAACCACAGTCAAGATAATGAATACACCTTTGCCTCAAAGGATATTTCTTGTGCCCACTGGACATTTCTTTCCAAACTTCTTTTCTCTCCTGTCCTCAGATGGCTATCTGTTTCTATAGTTTGTATTTTCCCGAATCTTATATTAGTAGCATCATAGAGTATATACTCTTTTTTGTTAGCTTCTTTCAAATAACAGTACTTTTGCAGATTCATTCCGTTGTAATGTGGATTAATGGTCTGTTTCTTTAAATTGTTTAGCAGTGTTCCATTGTTTGTTCACCCTTCTACCTATTGGTGAACATTTGGGTTGTTTCTGGTTGGGGAATACTATGAATAAAGCTGATGTGAATGTTCTCTGTACAAGTCTTTGTACGGACATATGCTTTCTTTTCTCTTGGGTAAGTAGGAAGGGATTAGCTGGATCCCATGGTAGATGTATCTTTAGCTTTTGGAAAAATTACCAAACCATTTTTCAACGTAGCTACCACTTTACATTATTACTAGCAGTATATAAGACTTCCATTTCTTCTACTTTCTTGTCAATACTTAATGTAGTCGGTGTTTCTTGTGTTTTCCTTTCAAATATTTTTTCCACCATGTGGAAAATGCCTTTGTTTTTTCTATAGTTATAATACTCTGTGTATCATTAAGTATGTTTAGACAATGGATTATATTGACATTTCCTATGCTGCTTTGTCATCTTTATAATAATGTTTTAGTAACTGAATTGTAGTTAATTAAATGAATATATTGCAATTATATTACTTTTACCTTATTGTTAAGCATTTTAGTTATTTATTCCTAAAAAGAATATATCAAACATAATTATCAGGGAGGTATTTTCAGGGAATCCTAACTTAGATACACGACTCCATGAGAGTAGAGATTCAGGGAGGGCCCCTGACTCAGTGAGTTACTGCATCCCTCTCCAAGTCTGGTAAATTCGGTAAAATCCTGTCTGTAGAAAAGTAAGAAGAGAATTTAAACATCAGTATTTAATAGTTCAGTTCATTTTTTATTAGTTGTGTAATTATAAATAGAATGACTTATAAAAATAGTTTATAAGTTTACATTTTAGCATGTATTTAACATGACATCTCAATTGTTTTCTAATTATTATTCATGCTCGGTTATATTTAGGAAAGTTACCATTCAAGTCAAATTCATCATAATGCAGAATCCTCTATCAGTACCACCCAAAGATCAAGGTAAGATAAGCTGTGCTGAGGAAGATGGTAATGTGTATGCTGTAATAAAATACTTTTAATTGATATATTATCACTATCCTCTAATCATAAAGTGACATTTCCTAGAATTAAAAGCAAACATTGTAATTATATATGAAATTCATGTTCCTTGGTAAGTTGAGTACGTGTGGATTCCTGAGTTATAAGGACATATTTCCCTTATTAGGCTCTTAGCTCCTTGAGAGCAGGGCCATGTCAATCCATGCAGAACTCCCAGAACCCAACCCATTTGCTGGTAGCTGGCACTGATGGATGTCAATGAACTGATGTCATGTTGGCTTTGTAGAAGCAGAACAACACAGTGGTTTTAGTGAATAGAACGTGCACACATACACACACACACACACACACATTAATACACATATAGGGACACACATATATAGAAATAAAATATTTGTACATTTCTTTGACCTGTTTCTTCCATGCCCATTTAAAAATAAACAGATTTATTTTTTTAAAAGATTCTAAGCATAAAAATATATTTGGTAAAAGACATAAAAATATTTCTAGGTTGCAAAATCTTTCTATAATGAGATACACAAAGATCAAATCAATAAAAACAAATTTTAACAAGTTCTTGTGTAACTAAGTTGGTTATATATATGTGAAATGATCGGATTAAAAGCCATTTAAGGTTTTTCCCTAAGGTCAAACATTGATGTGATAATGTAAACCAAAGTGTAATCTATATACTATAATGCCAAGGATTTCTTTTTATTTATTTATTTATTTATTTATTTATTTATTTATTTAAAAAAATAAACAGATTTAAAAACCATTTCCCCTTCATAAAATTGATAGAAATAATAAATTTTTAACAGGAGCCTCCAGCACGTTCAGAAAAACAGTTTACAAGTAGAAGTAGAGTCGTTTCTTAATAAAGAATAATTAAATTGTCCTCCCTCTAAAGGGCACACTGTAACCTATAGGAGAAATGCAAATCTTTCCCCTGCCTCTACCTAATCTCTTCTAAACAGAAGAGAAGTTTCGACATGGGTTTAAGAGAAAGTGTTATCTTTAAGGATGCAAAAATGGACCTTCTTAGTAGAGGATGTAGCTTTTAGTTGAAAGGAGGGAATTTGCTATAAAGAATGCTTAAATGGAGCAAATACTCTTTGATCTCTCTACCAAAGAAAAGGTAGTATCATAGCTCTTGAAAGAATGGAATCTGCCTAAGAAGACTTGGAATGGAACCACTATTTGACCCAGCTATTCCACTCCTCAGTTTATACCCAAAGGACTTAAAATCAGCACACTACTGATACAGCCACATCAATGTTTATAACTGCTCAATTCACAATAGCTAAACTATGGAACCAACCTAGATGCCTTTCAACAGATGAATGGATAAAGAAAATGTACATATACACAATGGAATATTACTCAGCCTTAAAGAAGAATGAAATTATGGCATTTGTAGCTAATGGATGAAACTAGTGAATATTATGTTAAGTGAAATAAGCCAATCCCAAAAAACTAAAGGCCGAATGTTTTCTCTGAGAAGCAGATGCTAATCCATAGTGGGGTGTAGGTAGGGAAGAATGAAGGAACTTTGGATTATGCAGAGGGGAATGAGGGGAGGGGTGGGGCAGTGGTGATGAGAAGGACAGTAGAATGAGAAAAAAATGAAAAAAAAATTTTAAAAAGAAAAGAAAAAAGTATGGAATCTGGGTTTATAATTTAATTCTACCACTTAATTTTATAATCTTAGGTTTATCACTTAACTTCAGCTTTCTTATCTATAAATCTCTAAAATGAAGATAATTAATCCCATCTTATAGGTATGAGACTAAAGGAAATAGAATAGCCGCTTATAAGATGATAGTAACTGTTACACTCAGTAATTGTTACTGATATGTGGGCTTTCCCCATATTTGGAGGCTGGTCATTTGGATAAGTCTGATACTGCCTCCTGCTTAGAATGTCTAGTGACCTTAGAAGGACAAGCATGATCCAACGGAAGCTATGGAAAGTAAGCAGGGAGAAACCCTTTAACTTGGATATCATCCAGGCACTGGGCCAAAGGAAGAACCAGTGTCCTTAAGATTCACACAAAGCCCAACCCTGAACACTAGGGCAAGAAAGGAAATAGTGGGAAGCCTAAGAGAAAGCCTAAGTGGAAATCAAGAGCATGAATTTTCTGAGTTTTTTCTAGTATAACATTTGGAAGATTGGTGCAGTGGTCATTAGCTGATGGAGGGTTTGGAAATTTGGTGTCCTAACTGGTGTTACTTTCTCTACCTGAGCAGCAAACATAGGCACGATTGCTTAAAAGAATAATGGATCAAGTATCAGAAAAGCTGGGCTCCTTTCCCAGAACCCTTTCCCATCAGCTGTGGAAAGTCAGACAAGTTATTTTGCCCCTAAGCCTCAATTTCTATATTATAAAAACTAGGAAGTGGGCACACACTTGTAATGCCAGTAACTTAAAGGGGAGGCTGAGACTGGAGAAACATGAGTTCAAAGCCCACCTCAGCAACTCCACAAGGCCGTAAGCAACTTAGGGAGACCTTGTCTCTAAATAAAATATATAAAGGGCTGGGAATGTGGTTTAGTAGTTAAGTGCCCCTGGGTTCAAATCCTGGTACCAAAAGAGAAAGGGCTCGGATTATTAGACATCCCTTTCTGGCTCTCAGATGTTGTAAGTCTGTGTAGTGAGTAACTAAGCAATGAGCTGCCTCTCTGTTAGCTGATAAAGGGAAATAAAGCATGTCAAACATGTCACGCCTCACATCTCTTGCCTGCTTTGCCTCCATCAGGGTTGGATGTTTTGTTTTTGTTTGTCTTCCTCTGGACTATTTTATAATCTTAGTTATTTCCATTGACATGGCCAGAAAATAAGACTCCTTAAGTCTATTAGGCAGAAATTCAGTAGTCCTATATCTTTCTCATCAGTCTTTTCTAGGACCAAATATGCTTAAGCCCCAAACCTGGAATTTGACAAAGAGATAAAACCTAAAAGAACTCAATTAGCCATGTGCCTCCAGTATGATGGTCACTCAACCTACAACTTTCCATCCCATATTTTATTTAGTCCTCACAATAAGTTGGATATAAATCTTTAATTTTTTTATTTGTTCAGGTTGTGTAATCATATATGCACATAGGGTAATAAGTTCATTCTACTATGATTCCAAGCCCATACCCCCTTCCCTCCCTTTACTCCCCTCTGTCTAATCCAAAGTACCTCTATTCTTCCCTAGCTCCCCCAGCCCCACTTTTGTGAATTAGCATCCACATATCAGAGAAAACATTCAGCCTTTGGTTCTTTGGGATTGGCTTATTTCGCTTAGTATGATAGTTTCCAGTTCCATCCATTTTCTGGCAAATGCCATAATTTAATTCTTCTTTAAAGGCTGAATAATATTCCATTGTGTATATATATCACAATTTCTTTATCCATTCATCTGTTGAAGGACACCTAGGTTGGTTCCATGGCTTAGCTATTGTGAATTGAACTGCTATAAACATTGATGTGGCTGCATCCCTGTAATATGCTGATAAATCTTTACTTTAAACATTTAGGGAGAGTAGTTACTTTTGCCAGAATAATCAACCAGTAAGTCACTGATCCAAGATTTGAACCCAGAACTATCAAAAAGTAAAGCTATTTGTCCCCAGTGTCACATTATAAATTTATAAAGTTTTCTAATAATTTTTGATCAACCTTCTTCTGGGATTAATGCTTCATTAGATACATAAATGCTTAAAGTGATCTTAAATCAAGGTAGGCAGAATTTATGACATACCATGAGGAATCACTTCATTAAAGAAAAGCAATGTATATGAGGCCTAAGATTTGTCCGATTATTTGTTAATTTCCATATTAATTTATTCAAGTGCTTTCTGTGTGTCCTGGATAATATTAATATTGTTTAGCAAAGAAAAATATCGTATTTATTCATTATGAATTTTCTGTCAGGTTTATGTTTCTGTCAGGAAATATGTTCTTATGCGATGTGAGAAGTTTGCTGGGCTCATGCTATTTATTAAATGCTGATTTATTTACTTAACAAACTATTGAAAGTTGTTTATAAATGGGGGACTTTTGAATTTCTGACTTATAAAAACATACACATTTAAGTATGAAATTCAAGTGGGACATCACCAACAAATGTTAGGACTTAAGGGACATGCATTCCACCAGCATAATTATCCCTCACCAAACATTCATATGGTAGAAACTGGTTTAGGGATGATCAAGGTTATTCTTACCAGGAATGATGTCAGATGTTATAAGACATTCAAAGATGAATCATGAAGAGTCTGGATTTTCAGGCAACATGAAATCCTATTGAAATGGTAGACATGTACGTAATTAACTAGATTAAAGCATGATGAATGCTATATTAGAAGTGAGTGTCAATAGCTAGATTATGGAATCAACCTAGATGCCCTTCAGTAGATGAATGGATAAAGAAACTGTGGTATATATACACAATGGAATATTACTCAGCCATAAAGAAGAATAAAATTATGGCATTTGTAGGTAAATGGATGATGTTGGAGACTGTTATGCTAAGTGAGATCAGCCAATCCCAAAAATCCAAAGGCCGAATGGTCTCTCTGATAAATGAATGATGATGCATAATG